>JAXQQM020064387.1:0-60328 GCA_034641835.2 Pinus albicaulis
TAGCAATTTGGTAAAATAGTCAAAAACGAAGATAATATAATCATGCCCCCCGACCAATAGAGGGTTACATTTCATGAAATCAATGCCCCATTTAGAAAAATGGCCAATGGTAACAACTAGGTGTAGGGGTGCGAGTGGGGCACGCATCTTCCACTGGCAAGCGTGACATTTACGAACGGCAAGAATGCAATATTTGAAAATAGAAGGCCAGAAATAACTAGCACGAAGTATTTTCTGAGCGGTTGTGTATCCAGACATATGACTGCCACATACCCTATAGTGGCAATCATTGAGCGCTCTCTCAACCTCTTCGACAATCAAACACTGACGGATAATCAAGTCGATGTCGACACGGTATAAAGTATCCCCAATGATGCGATAAGGTTGAGAGTGATGTCAAATGCATTGACGATCAAATTTAGTCAACTTAGATCAGAAGGTTTAGGTTTGGAGATACACGATGATATCACCGTACCATGGATCGATAGTGCTGATAAGGAAGAGAGTGTCATCTGTAATGCACTCATACAAATGAGAAGGGGCAGAAGAAGAGGGAAGGGAACATATCAATTCAACAAAAACCAATGATTTTTTGGATTTGGAAAAAGTGAATTACAAATAAAACTCCTGCAAAATGACAATCCATTTAGAATATTTTCCCCCAGGTAACTGACGGGTCAAAATATAGGTCATGGGATTGCAATCAGAGATCACAGTAGTCCTGTGAAGGAGAATGTAATGCTAGAAGCACTGCACAGCATGTACCGTAGCTAAAGCTAGTTTCTCTACATGGCTATATCTAGTCTCTGTATCCATAAGTTTTTGGCTGAGGTAATAAATGACATGTTCAATACCATTGTCGTCGTCTTGGACCAGCACCATACCAATAGTACCGAAAGAAGCTGCTAAGTAAAGGAAATAGTCACGATGGAAATTTGGGGGATGAAGTAAAGGAGCGTTGATAGAACATTATTTAAAGCATCGAAGGAGTTTTGAGCAACTTCATCCCACGTAAATGGGATCCTTGTTTTAAGAAATTTTGTAAAGCCCTTAGCGAGCTTCGCATAATTGGGAACGAAACGATGAAGGAAATTAACTTTAAACTCTGAAATTCAGATAAAGAGGAGGGAGGGGGTAAATTAATGTTAGCCTCAACATTCAAATGATTGAGACAGATTCCTTCTTTGTAGACGACAAACCCAAGGAGTCTATCGGATTCAACGCAAAAGACACATTTATGCGGATGCAGGCGAATATTATAGTGTCAGCAGTAGAGAAAAATCTCTCGAAGCTGCGCAGGATGGTCTTGGCGCTTAGCTAAATGAGTGGGAATTTCTTTCAGGTAAGGCTGAATGATGTGCTTGATATCATGAAAATAATACGACATTGCGCATTGAAAAGTAGCACCAACATTTTTCAGACTGAAAGGGATCTTCTTGTAGGAAAAATTTCCCCATGAATAGATGAATTTCGTCTTGTGTTGATCAGCCGGTAGGATGTTAATCTAGTTGTACATAGAAAAACCATCCCTAAAATAAAATATCTCACTCCCTGCACATTCATTAATGATTTTGTTAATGAAAGGAGGGGGATAGTTATCTTTTGGGCAGGCATGATTGATGTCTCGATAATAAACACAGACGCGAATAGTACCTTGATTTTTATTTACAGGGATGATATTGGACACCCAATATGTCAAAGGAATTGGATAGATGAATCCATCCTTAAGAATTTTTTCAACTTCTCCCTTTATAGGGGCTACCTTTCTAGGATGCATGGGATGAAGTCACTGATGAACAGGTTTCGCATTAGGATAAGTCAGTATTTCGTGCACCACTATAATCGGATCAATGTGAGGAATTTCATCATAGGACCATGCAAAGACATCTCAAAATTCTTGAGAGAGACTGGTGTAAAGCTTGATCTCATCCGGAGAGCAAGTTACCCTGATGTGAATGTTATCGACAATTCCTGGTTTCACATAAATGTTGATAGGAATTTTTGCAGTGATTCTCCCCATATTCCCCTCAGAAAAGACCTCATGTGTTGACATGGGTATCGGAAGTGGAAAATTTGGAGAATGGGGAGTGAAATTTTCGAGACACAATTGAATTACTCCAGGTCTCGGAAGAAACGAAGAACGATGATGGGTATCGTCCCATATTATTTCTTCAAGAGACATGGCTTCCACGATACCTTCATCGGAGGGAAACATATCGTTCAAGGGATTTGAAGAATCCGAGGAACCATGCCAAGGAGATTGGGAGTGCGCTTCGAAATGCATACTAGAAATAATATGATCAAAATCAAGAGTCAAAGCCAAAATGATTTCACAATAATTGACTTCCATAGGCCTTAATGATATGACATCGCCGAAAGAATCAATCAAATTAGGGGAAGGGATGATACAAGGATCGAAGGAAGTAGAGATCATATTGACCTGAGTAGTATTTGGTGGTGGAAGAGAAAAAAGATCCATCAACGCAAAATCTTTAAAAATTCTTGCCCGCACAATCTCATAGGGTGTGGTGGTATACTCCACATATGGCACATTTCCTTCTGAGGAATAAGAAGAAAAAAAATACATTTGGTCGACAGTGATAATATTACCTTCATCTGGGAAACGAAGAACATGAAACAGAGTGGACGACACACAAAACATAACGTGATTCCAACTGTGACCAAGTAGAATATTATAATTGAGTTTAGCATCAAGAACTTCTACTTCAACACTGACCATTTTTCCTTCCAACGTGATAGGAAAGTCGGGGAGAATACCAAAAGGATGAGAATCCCTTCCATCGAAAGCCTCCAATGTGTGCAGAGATTGGTTAAGGGCCGGAGAGCTGATGGCTTTCCAAAAAGACACAAACATGATGCAAGTGGATGCATCCTCATCCACGATTGGCCGATAGATATTATTTCCATTAATAATAACTTGAATAAGGAAAGAAAACTGATGGGGGAGACATGGAACGTGATTTTATAGATCGAAAGTAATGAGATTTTAATTAGTCGGATCGATCCCTCCTATGGTGGATAGCAGCAATTTCCACTTTGAAGGACATCTCTGAAGAACCTCTAACGCAGACATAGTGGAAGCTGTCTGAGCCAAATCCTCAACGATATTATAATGTTGAGCAGTGTGATCGTTTGGATTATACAAGGATTTTTGAAGCACACCTTTAGAAGGTAATCAGACAACATGATCGGAACTAGGCCTTTCAATATGAAGAGGGCCAAAAGTGGGTAGGGTAGGATTAGGAGCATCGGAAATTTCTTTCCCCGCCGACTAATGCAAATTCGTATAACCTTTAGATCTAGTAAATATGGAGATAGGCGCAACACCATTCATCATGAACACTCGGGAACCAAAAGAGGTGGAAAATTAGGGTTGTTCTACCATTTTAGTTTGCTAAGATGGAAATGTTTCTTTGAGTATAGCCGGAGTTCCTTGAGTACCTTTCAATAAACGACTCACTTAAGCCCATTTTGGACAGTCCTTAGTGTAGTGTTCATCATCATATATTAGGCAAGGGTCCTTAGGCTTGCGCTTAGTTCCATCATCAGTACGAGGTTTAGGGGAATCCTATTTTTGGGCATCAGATTTGGATTTGCCTTTGCCCTTGTTTTTAAATTCAAAGTATTTGTCGACCTCGGTAGACTGAACAGAGTTAACCTCCATATTTTTCTAGGATTTGAAGGATTCTATGGGACAAAATCGAAAGAGGAAGAATATTTCTGCTTAGAAGAAGAGGAATAGTTCCAAGAATTCTGGGAAACAAAACCAATGACGTTGTCAATAGGTGGTGTCATTGAAGCTTTTGAAGTTTCAGACTTGGATTTTGGGTGCAGAGAATTAGGTAACATATCATATAACGTGCAGGATTTGGAATAAACCAAATCAAGATACTAAGCACGAGCAATAGATTGTTCTTCGGTGACAGCTTCCCCCATAGCGATGTCCTTGGCGATCTGATTGAAGAATGATTTGGTGAACCATTCGGTCAAAATTTGATCAGAAATTTCAAATTTTATCAAATGACGATATCATCTCCATTCATGGATATGATCGAAGATATGCATAGCAGTATTTTGTTTCAAGGATGTAAGGAGGTGAGTTCATGTTTTATAATCAACAGGTAACTAAAAGCATGTAGGAAAAGCCATAGCTAAAGAATTGAAGTCCTGAAAAGTTCCTTGAGGAAGCTCAATGTACCACTTTGCAGTAGCACCATTCAACGTCCTTTGAAAAAGGTGCAGATGGAGAGAATCATCAACCCAAGAATTGGAGGAACACCAAAGATGGTACGTCATAATGTGTGCCTGGGGGTCTTCTCCAGACTTGCCTTCAAACTTGGTGTGATCGCTTGGAACATTGGTAGGAACTGTAAGCCAATATGGATTATGGATAATTGGATCATTAGTTAATCTTGACACATTGGGAAGTTCCAACATTGCAAGAAAAGGCAATTGCAGATTGAAAGGCATGATGTTCGGTCTTTGATGCAGGCCCATTTGTGGATTCCAACCAGGTTGGGAGAAATTATGCCCCCATGGGTTTTGTCCAGAAGGATTTTTCCCATAAGGATTTTTTCCATAAGGATTGAAACCTTGTGGATTTTGACCATATCCTAGTTGCTGACCAAAAAACAGATTTTGACCTACAACAAACCATTGAAGTCAAGCCTTAGTATAATTTGCAGCATATGGATTTTTTTGCTGCTGAAAGTTCTAGAATGAAGTGCCTTGTGGCTGACCTTATGAACCAAAAAGGTAACCTTGGGAACCCAACAGTTGACCTTGTGAGCCCAATGGTTGACCTTAAGGCTATTAGATGATACCCTAAGGATTGGACATCATGATACCTTGTGGTTGCTGAGGTTGTTCGGGTTTCCCCTGAGAACTAGGTTGGCCTGGTTGAAATAAGATCTGACTTTGTTGAGAAAAGGCTTTTCCTTGCTGGAAAAAAGGTTGACCTTGCTGAAAGTAAGGTTGGCCTTATTGACCAGAAGTTTATCTCTGTTGAGAGTAGGAAAACTAACCTTGATGGGTGAAAGGTTCATTATATTGTAAATAAGGCATTTCCTGTTGCACATAAGGTTTACCTTATGGCCCATAAGGTCTTTGTTGACCAAATATAGGCCCCTGCTGATACACATAAGCCCCTAACTGAATACCAGACTACCCTTGAAATCCTTGTGAATTCACCAATTGGTTCTGCAGCTGCTGGGAACCAAACGAGACATAGGACTACTCGTTGAGTATCTGAATCTGCAAAAATTGTTGATACTGATCATATGTTAACCCTGTTGGACCAGATGATCCGGAAGGCATAGGGATACTACCGACATTTTGAGAAGAGCCTGGGATGTGAGTCTGTAATCCACTCATAGATGGTCCACTGGAGGATTGAGAGACATTCGATAGGGATGGCCCTCCACCATAAGTTGGAGTCGAGGGAATTGACGTGGGAACACTGATGGGAGGAGCTGAAAACACTGATGCAAATAGCTAGTTTCGTGGGAACAGACATAATTGTTTCTTGAGCAGCGATGAAAATAGACATGTTGGATGCAAGAAAAATAGAGGAAGATACCGCAGTATTCTACCAAATAGTATTGTAATACAAAGGCATGGCACTCTAAATACGCAAAACTAAGTGTTCCAATGAGGTGTAACCTTGATAAATGTACAGCTGGGTGGAAGACTGAGAGGTTTTCCCCTCATGTGGAAATATATGAGGAGGGAATTGATGTACCTCATATAAAGACTCATCCACACCACTAATGGTGCTTGAAACTTCAAGGGGAGATGAAACCTCTCCTATGGAAGCCATTGGTGGAAATAACTGACGAGAAGCAATCCGAGATGTATGCGGCGAACGTACAAATGGTACACCAGCTGTATCAAATGGACTATAGGGTAATTTAGGGTAGATCTCTATGAAGTCAAATAATGGATTCCAAGGAAATTAAATATAGCTTGTAGGCTCATTAGGAGGAGATCGAGTAGCAAGATTTTGAACAATCGGAAGAATGGAAAACTCATCAGTTTGAGTTCCAGTCGATGGCGAAGAGTCAGAAGGGACGATGATGAAGGGGAAGTTGAACTTCATGGTTCACCCATGAGGATTTTATCTTGAAAAGAAAAATATGGAAAGATTTGATTAATTCAAGGCTTTAAAAACTATATTCATAAGAAATTACTCATGATGTGGCCAAAAATATCTTAACGAGTAAGCCATGTGATTGTGGGAAGTTAATTTTGGAACTTAAAAACAAAATAAATAAAAAAGGGTGAACTAGGCATAAAGGATTATCAGCTATCTGTGAACTATAATATACACCTTAGTGATCAACTGCAAGAGAAATGACCAAGGACTTAACGTAGGATAGCCAATCTCCTTGAATGTTGTGTTCGGTGTATCACATCTACAAGGTGACTGACTCAGTTACCAATGCAACGTTTGCAGCCTAATGGTGTCTCCAAAAATATACTCGACGGTACGTGGGAGTCTAAGTTCGTATTAGTGTTGTCTAATGCATAACCATTTGATGACAGTGTCCCAAATATACTTATCATACGTCAATATACTCCCATACGTGGGACGGGATATCACCCTCGGGTTGTAATGCAGACAATTAGTGACATCTCCTATGTTTTACGATGCCAGAACACATCTTTAGCCTAGACCTCTAAATGTAATTTGTTAGCTTCCAAAT
Source organism: Pinus albicaulis (assembly GCA_034641835.2). NCBI lineage: Eukaryota > Viridiplantae > Streptophyta > Pinopsida > Pinales > Pinaceae > Pinus > Pinus albicaulis. The sequence continues at coordinate 6,726 of JAXQQM020064387.1, forward strand.
TATCATTAGGTTGATTGAATAAATTTTAGATTTTATATTGAATTAGATTTTGGTTTCAAAGTCCTACCGATGTCACCTGAATTCATAGGATGCAACTATATGAGAAAAACATTCTTTCATTTCGATGAAAGTTACATTAATTGGGAATAAGAAGTTCATACAATCAACGCAGAAAGCAAACAAATGCAGGGAATCACATTTTTCTATTTCTTCAAGTGCATAATATTAAAGCAAAACGAAAAAAATTTCACTTTCTTATCTTTTACTAAATGCACTAGAAGGGAATCAAAATGAAACTTTTCATTTTTAACCCAAAAACGAAAGAATTTTTTTTTAATAAGAAAAATGAAAAAAAATTGTATATTTAAATCCAAAAGTAATCACTCCCTTTGATTGCTAATGAAATCTCTCAAAATGCTACAAGAGACAAAGATCCGAAAATCAAGGAGAGACCCAAACTCATTTCCTCAAAACAAGACACTCTTCATTTTAACACTGATCAACACACAAAGAGGAAGCTACTATCGGAGGCAAGAAATGTAATCTATGCTTGTTGGTGAAAAGAGACTCAAATTCACACAGAGTTAACACTTGAAAGTTCTAATCGCAAGAATCAACTGAAAAAAAAACTCAATGAACCAAAAATCCTAAAAGATACGACAATATTTGACTCAATAACAGGTCTAGAAATCAACAAAGCATGCAACCATTCGGATGAATCAAAAACACCTATATATTCTAGGATGATAAGGATGCACAGCTTAAAAGAGAAAAGACCCAAGATACGAAAGTTGAGGCAAAGACGTCGTTGAACAGAGAAGAACAAGAGTTATTTCAACAAAGAAAGAAACTCAGAAGGACAAGACACACTCATCAGTAATAGAAAGAAACCCTAAAAACATACACATAGGGATTGGCGGGCCTGTGAGGCTACACCTCGTGCTGCAAGAGGAAAAGTGTGATTGTGGTAAAAAAATTAGCGTTGATCAACACATATGTCAGAAAAATAAAAGCATCGGTCAAGGGAAATGGTAAAAAACACATGGTTTTTCTTAAATGGAACCAGGCTTATCACTTCAACATAGAGATAAATGATTGTAAGAAGTTACAAAAGCCACAAACAAAAGGATATGGACACTCGACAAAAGGTCGACAAAAAAATGAAAAATCAAAGAATGAAAACAAGAGACTAAAGGCAATGAGTCCCCAGTGGAGCTGCAAATTTTTTTGCAGGAAAATCCTCTCTGCAAACAGAGATGATCCCTCTAGCCCTAGGATGGGTCTAGTAACAAAGGGAACAATCTAACACCTACTTTCCTAGATTGCAAATGAACACAGATCATATGGATATGGCCTACCTTGATCTGATGTTGCTCCTCATTCAAGTACTTTGATCCTTTGCTCTTCTTAGTTAGATCCTTGTCTTCACCAGTGCTTAGTTACCTTTAAAAGATATAAAAAAACACAAAACATAAAAGGACAACATGTATTTTAAATAAACGATATATCTAGTTGATCAAGGAATACTACAAATCTAATCATACATCATGGACAAGAGTGGAAAGTAAGAATCAATTGTATTATATTAATATAAGAGGAGTTACAACTTGCAACTTGATGTCGAAGCTCTCCTTCAACGGGTCCAGATCCAGGCACATATATAAAAGCACTCGTTTCAAATTGGTACGAAAAGGCCAAAGGTCTCACCTCTCCTTCAATGCCTATAGCAACAATTCTCTCTCTGTTGTTCTTCTATCTGTGTTTTAACTAGAGAGGCACGGTAAGATGTCCATTTTATAGCAAGGGAAGAGGGAACATGGATCCACTCAAAGTGGGGAAATGGCTTGTATGCTTGGGTAGTTCCTATTTTGTAGGAACAAGAAGCCCAAAGGGAGAAGCTCGACTCTATCCCCATGAAAAAACAACCAGCTCTGCACTATCCCCATGAACAAACAACCATCTCTCCGCCTCTGAAGCTTCTAGATCGCGAAGCTTCATTTCATTTTTTAAAAACTTTCCAAAAGTGGATTGGCGCAGGTGTGATCTCCATACTAGCATCGATCGACGCTACTTACAAAATTAATATGAGTCATCGGAACGGGTGAGACAAATAGGGGACACATTGCTCCAAATAACTATGTTTTTGAGGAGCTACTCCAGGAATGGTTCACAAAGAAGTTTTTTTTCATTCTATAAGGGATATAATGGCATATATTTATGATGAAAAGAGACACAGGTATCATTATTTAAGGTCCTCTAGGATTTAGGAATAGAGAGTACAGGGACAGTGAAATTTGTTTGTGTAACATTCCATCAAGACTGTGTTTGTGTGATGGTAAAACTATTGTGCATGCTTTCATTGATAGTCTCTCGCTTTTGTTTTTTATCATACTTTTGTTTTGGTGAGTTTTCCAAACTATCGCTTTTACGTGCCTTCACTTTCACAAGTTTTTCTTTCATGTTTTTTATTGTTGACTTCACTTTCTTTCATCTTAATTGGTGTCTTTTCATGTTTTTTTTTTACATTTAAACTAATCCTAATATTTCCATTTTTTCTCCTCCCATCCCACCCACGGGTTTTGAATCAGTGACCTTGAATATGGAGTGCCTTAAGAGTGCACCCCATCACCGACTGCTCTACACCATGTGCGCTGTGTCTTTTCAGGTTATCTTGGTTGCATAATGTTTTTTTTTTCACCGTCATTTACATGTCATAAGTGTTGTTCACACTTTTCTCTTTATATATCAAATGTCGTATTTTGGCACGAGAAGTGTTACTTATCATGTAAGGTGGAGTTTTGGCTTGTTTCAAGGGGTAAATTTGGTGTTTTTGAGTCCTACTATTCATGTAGACATGTTTTACACTCATTCCCAAAGTTCCATTCATTGTCACACAGGTGTCGTCACTTTCGTTGCAAAGTGTATCTTTTGTGTCGCACTTGGAGAGGTGTGTCGCATTGTTGTCACATTGAGGGTGTCATGTTGTTCTTGTTTTTTTAGTGATAAATGTTCTATCTTCGACTCTTCCAAGCATGTGATCATGAACTAGTTTTTTCTCTACTCACTTGAGACTCACTGATCCCACACTTAGCCTTATCCAGAAAATTTCATTCTCTGGGAAACTTGACTTCACTCAACCTTCCTTGCCTCTCAGCCCTCAAGCCCTCAAATTTCCTATTGGAAATTCACACTCCACATTATCAGTGCTTAGCCTCAGTCATTGAGCTCCAAAACTATGCAATCCTTGCCTCTAGCCAACCTTCTCTGTGCACTACACAGCCTCAAGCATCAAGCCCTAACCTTGAGCTCTTGAATTGTTCAAATACGTAATAGCTTGGCTTCTCTCCCTTAAAAAATGTGCATATGGAAACTTCAAGCCTCAATCCTAAAGCTTGAGGCCTTGAATGCTACAACTACACAATCTCCTATCTTGTTCTCCTATCTAAACTGCACATTGGGCAACTTCAAGCCTCAATATTGACCTCTCGAATTCCTTAACTACATAGTCACTTAGGCCAAACCTTCATAACTATGCATTGTGTAGTTTCAACCCTCAAGCCTCCAGCTTGAGCCCTTGAGTCCCTCAACTATTTATTCCTTCTTCCCAAACTTCCAAAACTATGCATTTTGTAGTCTTAGGGCTCAAGCCTCCAACCCAATTCCTTGAGTCCCTCAATGATGCAATCCTTTCACCCTAGCCATATTGAAATACACATTGTTCAGTCTCAAGCCTTAGTCCTGGACCTTGGCCTCTAGAACTACAAAATAACTTAGTGAGCAACTCAGTCCATCATTATTTCCATCCCTAATAATCAATTTCATGAATAATATTAGAATAAGGGTTTATCAAACTAATGTCGTCTTGTCATGGGTCGATTATAGTCGCAAGTATTCTATTATGTCATGACAGTCATGATGAAGGAGATGGTGAAGAAGACCATACTAGAATACACCTAAGGAGCTGATGATCTACATGAGAATATTAGTGTTTTTTATGCTAAGATCCAATTCACAATATAAAAAAAGTGCTTAACGATATTGAGGTTAATTGCAAGTTTAACATGAGTTTTTATGTGAATTTCATGAGCAAATTAACATAAAAAAATACATTGAACAACAACATCTAACATACATGAACATCACCATAACAGTAACACAACAAAAAATGATGAAGGAGTTCACCCCACCTGGGCTACATCTCCTTATTCCAACTTCTAATGGCTTGGCCCTCTTCTATTATGCTCAAAAGTGTGATTACATATGTTTACAATGCTTAAACAGCTCTGAAACTTGTTCCATTATCTCCGACATTCCTAAAAATGCCTGTGTAGCCTCCTTCTGCCTAGAATTTTGTAAAAAACTGACTTAGTTACAACTTCCCAAAGTTTTTGCATTATTTGCTCCACATTTTCCCCAAAATCCGGCACCATCCTATAAATTTGCCTGGAATCCAGCTAACTGAGTGCCAATTTCAGAAAAAATTAGGTGAAATTGATAGAGAACTTAAATTCCAAATAAGGCCTTAAATATGGATTTCAAACCATATCATTATATGGTTAATAATTTTTTTTATATATGTTAAAACCCGTGCATTTGGGCTAACCGCTAGAATTGGCATTAACTATGGGCATGTGTCAGAAGTTGGTGGAGTGTGCAATTATGGTTACAGTTAAGGACCATTGGGGTGGGGGGACATGGTGCTAGACTCCCGCCTGCGGTCTCGCCTCTGGTGGTGACAAGGGCTGGGACTAGACCACAACCCGCTCCCCACATTGCGCATTGCAAATGAAAATAAAATGAAGCAGAGCCTGACATATGGCAAGGAACCATTAGGGGAATTTTTAGGTCTAAAATGGGCCTCCTAAAGAAATTATAAAATAATGGTGGAAAAAATCAAATAAGATTTGATGACATCATCAAATTTTAGAGGGAAAAATGAAAAAACTACTTTTTCAACTTATCTCCCAAATTTTTTACTCAAATTTCAAGTGGGAGTACTCGTTATATGCAAAATTTAATTCCTCATCCAAGGAGTACCCATGTTGCATGCTTTCGATGGGTCCTACTACACGAAAAATGAGAAATACATAAAAAAACGTGATTACAATCACGTTTTTTATGTATTTCTCATTTTTCGTGTAGTAGATTTCATCGAAAGTATGCAACATGGATACTCTTTGGATGAGGAATTAAATTTTGCATCCAACGAGTACTCCCACTTGAAATTTGAGTAAACATTTTGGGAGATAAGTTGAAAATACGAGTTGAAAAAGTAGTTTAATTATTTTATTATTTTTTAATATTTTTACCGTTTTATTTAAAAAATGGTAAATCATCCCCCATGGTTGACATCATCATCTTGAATCCTATTGGTTGTTATAAAGTTTATTTTTGTTGTACATTTTTCTTAGGAGGCCCATTTTAGACCTCAAAATTCCCCTATGCACAGCACAAGGTGCAATGGAAATTATTTTTGCTTGTGGTTGTGAGGTCTTGTGTTCGACCCCTACAAGGTGTGGTTTGACCCTGAACATAATTTGGTGGCCCTCGGTCTGCCATGTGGAGGCCCTTGGCTGGGCCACGTGGTAGCCTATGGTTGGCCACCAAAACAACCAATCAAAAACTCACCACAACAACCAATACAAACGTGTCGCTTTGCACAATATGATTCAATGAATAAATTCCATTGACTAAGTCAACCTGCCACTGTGCATGTCCAATCAGTTGTATGAACTGCTGAATAGGTTGTCCTGCATTTTAAAAAAAAATTACCTGTTTGAAAATGTGGACAGAACGCATTTCTGGGAGCATATTGTGTTGATTTTCTGTGAAATGAGTTGTGCCAGATTTAGAATGATGATATCTACGTGGTCATTTAAGCTCCACACTATTCTGACAATTTTCATTTTTTAGCATAATTTTGGGCACCTAATCACTCCTCCCCATTGGAAGCTTTTGGACCCCAAAAGATCACTTTCAGTGGTTCAACAGACAAGGGTACAGGTCCCTCACCTTTCCAATATCGATCCATTTGGCCTTGCTTGGATTTGTGCCTTTGAGCCCCACACGAAGGTAGTATACACTACCTTGTTTTTATGTCATTGTTCTTTTGTCAAGAATTGTGTCTTTTTGAAGCTCATCAAGGTATTCTGGAGAAAAATATTCAATAGAAGGAATCTAAATCTGCTCTCCTTGATATTCAATCAAAGGAGGCTCATACAACCTCAAGTTCTCAACATTAACATCAAAGTAAATTTTCATGTATGAAGGCAAATCTAACTTGAAGGCATTTTCACCAATCTTTTCCAAAATTCTGAAAGAATCATAACGGATTGGTTTCAATTTTTTAACTTCCCATTGAAGCCTCTCTTCTCTAATGTGAAGACAAATTTCATCACCAACTTGGAACTTTTCATCTACACGCTGCTTGTCGTGCCTTGCTTTTTACTTTCCTTGGCTCTTTTCAACTTGATCTTGAATTGTTTGATGTGTCAATTAGATTTTTTCTTTGAACTTCTTGCCTTTGTCTATGTCGGTATGTCCATCAATAGAAACATACTTGCCAAAAATGAAATGCAATGGCGATATAGCCAAGTATCCAAGACATGCCTCAAATGGTGATGTGTGTGTAGAGGAGTGTTTTGCATGGTTGTAAGCATGATGAATGTAGTGTAAGATTTCATCCCATAACTTAGGATGCTTGTTGTAGTATCCTCGAAGAATATGTATGAATGTTTGATTGACAACCTTGGTTTGACCATCTGTTTGTGGATTGAAAGTATTGCAATGGTTGGTGGTCGGTGTGTATGATGGTGGACTCAGAAATAGTAGCCTTGTCATAAGCTTGGGAGGGATAGCACTAGCGGATGCTCTAGTGAGCCATTGTAACCTTGGAAGGACGGTGACACATGTATAGTTGGTTGAAAAAATACTATAGCCAAGCCATAGCTAAACCCACTCTTGATGGGTAGTCCGCGTAAGAAGCTAACAAGATCTGATAAAAGCCACCGCATCCAAGATCCATCGAACTAATCATAACTTGCCAAGACCTCCTTAATCGGACCATGCTAACATCCTGCATAGAGTCACATTGCAGAGAAGCTAGCCGAGAATGAAACCTTACAACTCTAATTAGACGACCCTTATCCATTAAGCCTAATGATGACCTAGTCGTGGAAACTATGGATTAGACACCTAGGCGTCACCCTATCACTATGCGATGGAACAAGGAGTGACGTGGCTGAAGGAAATTTTCTCAATATCAGAACAACAACAGAACATTGGGGGTTGGGGATCGGGCCTAGAATAATAAAACTATGTGTGCTAATGGATAAGGCCGACCTCAATGGGCCTTTCAGCTGACTACCGCCACTTGGACCACTGAGTTGTTGCTACGTGGAAGTTGAAAAATGTTGTTATAATGATATACTTCCACGCGATATATATATATATATATATTAATATATTAGTTGGGGTCGGGACTACGCCCGACTCAAGAAGGTTGATGTACAGACAAAGGGGACTGACCTAGATTGAAAGCACACTCGACTTGTGAGCTATTCGGCAGTTGGTCGTCCAAAGAAAAGGTCATGTGCCAAAGGAAAGCCAACCATTTTTGGGTACAACTCTTGACTTGCCTTGGAAATATGTGTATTCTGCAGTTTCACGTGATCACTCGAAATGAATATTTGTATTTAACGCGTGAAGATAATAAATAAATACACACTCACGTTGTCCTTTCAAACTTTCAGTCTATATGATCATTGCACATGATATTAACTAAACAAAACATGCTCATTGCACATGATATTAACTAAACAAAACGTACCATCCAACAACACAAGTCATCATTGCTAAATAAAACTCCAACCCTCTCAACCAATCACAACCTAAATAAATAAAACTAAAAAAAAATAAAAATTTATTTCTATTTTGCAATGTCAACATTTAAATTTGTTGGTTTAATATTTGGTTAAATATAAATTAATTAAAAATCAATGCATTATAAAATGAGTAAAGAATGAGTAATATAGTACCAATAACATAAATAATAATAAAAAATTAAATATATCTCAATTATCCATAATTTAATTTTATAATTAAAATTTAAAATTCACATTTTTTTTAATCTTTCAAATCTTCTTAAAGGAGAAGTTATGCAAACGAAGCAAAGAAACGAATTTCGAAAAATAAAATATTTTTTCAAATTTAAACTCTAAATGTTTTAGATCTTTAAACAAGTATTTACAATTTAATCTAATATTTCAAAATTAAAATATAAAACTATATTATAAGAAATCAACTTTAAAAATATAATATTATTTTATTTCTATTCTTTCGATCTGTCACTGCCACCAGTACAAATGACATACAGATCCCAAAAGTCTTCTAAGAGAGATCTCTCAGCTTCATGTGAGGCAGACATGCTGTGTGAATACATCTTCTCATGTATCCACCTATTACCTTTTGGGTACACCTTCCTGCCTGGTACCAAGTGCTGTAAATCCGTGTGACTCTGCAAGTTTCCATCTAGCACTTGGGTGTTTCGGAGGATCCAAGTTGGCCTCCATTTTTCTGCGTAAACAGGCCAGGGCTCATCATCTGCAATATATTTGAGCTCTTCCCTCTTATAGGCCTGATTCCATTCAGTTAGAATGACAAAACAATGAAATTGAACTTGCTCTTTATTGTCATTCTCTTGTTCTTGATCCTTGAGGTATTCTCTGCTTAAAAAATCTGGAATGCAATTATCAGAACCTCTAATATGCTCAAATTCAAAACTAAAGTATGCAAAAAGGGCTTGCCATCTTGCAAAATTTGCATCTTCAAGGTTCTTAATTTCTTTTGTCAAAACTTTGTCCAGGGCTTTTGCATCAGTCCTGAGCAGAAAATACTTATTTGCCAAATGAACAGAAAACTTACTCAAACAATACCAGGCTGCTTTTACCTCTTTCTCAATAGGAGCATAGTTTGCCTCGGCTTTGCTCCAGACTCCAGAGGCGAATAGAACAACCTGTTCTTTTTCCTTCGGGTCTTCTTTCTTTGGCTTTTGCTTGAGCACACCTCCCCAACCAACATTGCTGGCATCTGTTTCCACAACTTTATAGGCATTATCATCAGCAACATGCAGAATGGGCAGAATTCTTACCTTAGACTTTATTTCTCTGACTGCTTGGGTGTGCTTGTCAGTCCAAGGCTTAGGGTTCTTTCTGAGTCTCTGAGTTAACAGAGATCTGTCAATGGCACAATTTGGATAAAAATTGCTCACATAATTGAGGCACCCTAAAAAGCTCTGCAACTGGGTTTTGTCAAGAATGACATCAGGGAACTTATCAGCAAACTCCAGTGCGTGATGCTACAGAGAAATCTGGCCATTTTCAATTTCATGTCCTAAGAACTTAATCTTTGTTCTGCATAACTCCATTTTCTTTTTGCTTAGGACAAGACCATTCCTTTTGACCAATTTCATAAAGATTTTCAGATGTCTGAAATGGTCACTTAAATTCTTAGAAAATATTAGCAGATCATCAATGTATGCAAGCAACCAATCTGCATAGGGCTTGAAGATAGAATCCATTACCTTCTGGAATTTTGATGGGGCATGCTTCAGAACAAAAGGCATAACATTCCATTCATAATGTCCGTGAGGGACACTGAATGCAGTCTTCCATCTGTCACCTTCTGCAATGGCGACCTGCCAGAAACCAGACTTTACATCAAACTTTGAGAACACCTTGGCTCCTGATATTCTTCTTATCAAATCTCCTTTGTGAGGGATTGGATAAGTGTCATCTGCTAACACATTGTTCAGAGGCTTATAACTTATCACTAAATGCGGAACTCCTCTGACTTGCTCACTTCGCTTGTTAACATAGAATCCATAGCAGTTCCATGGGCTACTGGATTCTCTGATTAGCTTCTTCTGTAGAAGCTGTTGGATCTCATTCTGACAGTGCTGTCTGTCATGGAAAGACATAGGGATGGCTCTTGACCTACAAGGCCTGCCAGTATATCCCTCCTTGTAGGGCAGCTCAATACTGTGCTGCTTTCTATGCCAGAAGGCATTTGGCTCTTCAGAGCAGCACTGATCCTCAAATTCTTTTTGGATTTCAGCAATCTTTTTCTGAATCTCTGGAGAGCTTAACTGTTCTTCGATTCTGATAGTCTCCTTGTGATATTTAAGCTCAACCAGGATTTTCTCAACAGCTTGAAGTTTTTTCTCTTTCTCTTGCATTATTTGCACCATGGGTGAGATTCTATTTCTGGAAACATAAGGAAGTTCAAATCTCTGACCAGAAACAGTAATGAAAATTCCTGCAGAATTATCAGGAAATCTAAAAGACCCATGTGGCTCTACTGCTGCTAAAAATACATTTCCCAAAATACAATCTACTGGAATGTCAGAAACAGCAAGGGAAAGCTTGACACACTTGGAATCAAAGCAGACAGTGGCTTTTGAAACTTCAAACTTTAATTGCTTACATCCTAATCCCTGTACTTCTTTTTCTGTTGTGGTCCAGTATTTGGAAGGGATTATATGCTTTGATATGAGGTTAAGATCTGAGCCAGAATCAATTAGTGCAATAACCTCATAAATTTTTCCAGCAACACAGAGATTTACCTTGATGTGATGTTGCTGATACTGGACTGCGAGGACTTGCATGTCCCCGATCTCACTGAAGCCTGAGGAAACAAACTTGCCAGATGCAGTTTGGACTTCAGTCTGTGGCTGAGAGTGCAGTATGTAATTTTTCTGCTGTTTGGACAAAACTGTTGAAGGAGAAGCAGCAGACTGATTGTTCTGTGATTTTAGAACATTGAGCTCGTTCTTAATATTACGTACTTCAGCTTTCAGATCATGTATCTCCTTACTCACCTCCCCCAAAGTGAGTCCACGAGCTTTGTGATGTTGTTGGAGATACGATTTGGTGTTCTGGTCGTAAGAAGCGTCAACAAAATTGGGCTTCTTAGACGAAGAAGAAGAACTGGAGGAAGAACCAGGAAGATTCTTCATGTAGGTATTGAAGAGAGCATTTTTTAGGTCTCCTTCCTCCATAGCTCGGATCTGGGCAAAAATATTCAAATCATCGTCGGTTTGGGCCATGAGGACATGAGGGGGATCTTCGATGGCTGAGGAATAAGAATCAGAATCAGACTCAGAAGAAGAATCACATTTACAGGCTTCTGGGTCTGAGCAATTACAATACATGTTGACCTGTTCATCTGAAGAGGAGGATGAACAGTCATCTGAGGAGGAATGATCAGAAGACATTATAGCATGTTGTTGCAGAGATAGGCGACGACCTGGATAAGATGGACAATCAGAAATCCTATGGGATGTGGATTTACAATAGGCACAGGCGTCGGGATCTTGCTTGACAGTGGTTTGGGAGGAAGAAGGATGTTTGTTCTTGGCATACTTACTAGACTTCTTACCTACACCTCTTTTAGAATCTGAAGCAGTAGGACACATATTAGATGTATGTCCCTTCTGACCACATAACCAGCACTTAACTTCTTTCATTCTGGCCAGCTTTGCATCTTTAGGCCGGATATCATGGGGCTGGTAATAATGAGTGTTAGGCCTCCATCTGGATTGCCTTTTTGGGGCTTTAGGTCTGTTGTGCTCCTTAGGTCTGCGAAGCTCTCGTCTCTTTGCAAAGCTCAGTCTGTAAGTAGACTTACTTTGCTTGTAAGCCTTCTTTGCTTGTCTCTTGTGCTTTCTTCTGTGCACAAGGGGATCATCCACTGTGATGCCATACTTACTGCAAAAATGATTTTGTACCAAGAAGTCTGTTGAGTTTATCAATGGACTTCTGCATCATAGACCTGGTACATAAAGAAATCAAAAACTTTGTTACAATACCATAGAAATCTCCCCACACATAGGTTTCTAATGGTAAGGGGAAAGCATCTTCCATTCTCAAAATGTCTACTAGATTTGAAGGTAAAGCTGCTAGGTAGACCTGCTTCCATAATATATTCTTGGGGTCTTTTACCCAGAATATTCTCTGCATCCAATCTCTGTGGAAGTCTTCAAACTGATTGATATTGTTGCACTTTAAATTCATCAATATCATTTCATGCTTATCAGCTGCAACATATTCTAACCCACAAAAATGTTCTTGGATTAGTGCTGTGAGAGCACCAATCATATTTATTTGTGCAGTGCCATCAGGGTTGAACATGATGTCACCCTGCTCATCTTTTAGAATTTCTTTCTCCATCTTTTCTATCAACGTTGGAGAAGACTCAAGTTCCCACCATCTTGCCAGTGTGCCAGTAAAACATTGCATGATTGTTTTACATGCTTCAACTTCACTCTTTCCATCTGCACACATTAATTTATACTCAATAATCATCTGATCCAGTATCTGCCGGATCTGGTGTGTAGACATATTATCTATGTTCCACTCTTTATGACTTCCATCATGAAATGTTTCCCTCTGGGGAATCTTTCCTGCACCATATAGGTCAGGGGCTGCATGTCTGGTGAACTGTGGCTCTAGTGGCTCATAGATAGGAAAGACATGGTCTTTAGATTCTGAGTCTTTTATGACTTCGGCAATGGTGATATTTTCAGATCGTTCTTCGACTGGCTGTGACTCAGGTTTAGACTCTAACACAGTTACAAGAGGCAACTGAGGAACTTCTCTGGGCATGATATGAGGAAACCGGGAGATAGGAGGAACTGACTCGGGTTTCAGGATCTCATGTGGCACAACCCCTTTTGCTTTACCAGCAATGAATGACATTGGAATTGGCTTGCTAGGTTTCTTGACATTTAAATTCTCAAATTTTTCTGACAACTTATATACAAACTATCTTGTAGCCATAGATTGATCTATGACACAATTATCAACCTCATCAAACTTAATAGAAGAATTTTCTGTAATACTTCTAACTATCTGTAAATCACACTGTACATAATTCAAAGCTCTATGTACATCATTGACTGAGACTTGGACAGAATCTATCTGGTCTTTGACCAGGGCAGTCTTAGCAACATTTTTCTCCAGACCTGTGAGTGCAGTGTTTGTCCAATTTAACTGCTCACTCACTTTCTGAACTCTTCCTTCACTACCCGTTAAAGAATTATCATGCTGGACCAGAGGGCTAGCATGTGCAGAGTTAGATCCTACTCCTATCACAATGCTTCTGAAAGGAGGGTAGGTAGTGGAGGTCTCTATCTTACTGCCATCCAATGCAGTCCAAGAATGTGAGGAAGATGTTGTAGTATCAGCCATTAATACAACATCATTCTCCATTTTCTTCTTCCAAGAGTAGAAGGAAATCCACACACTGTTTTCTTCCATATATTCCTTCCATTCAGCTGACATCTTCAACTTCTCTTCTTTAGGGAAGGCAGCTGCAAAAGCTTCAGCTTCTGGATGTGTGAATAGATCCCAATTTATCATTTGCTTCATCCACTATGCTGGAATCTCTGATCTGGAACATCCATCCATCAGAGTATAAAACTTCTGGATCTCAGGGATAGATGGCTTTTTAACTCTTGGGGGCAGATCTCTGAATCTGCATTCTGGAATAAGCTTATTGGCTTCGTTTCTACATAACCCAACCCATATCCGGGAGTACTTGGGGTCTTTGATTCATAAGGATTCGAGTAAGCTCTTGATCTTCATCTTCCGGTGTAAGGAACCAAGTGCATCAATGTAACATGCGGATTATCCTCGTTGCAAGAAAGGAATGTCGTAACACTTTATATTTGGACAGGAATGACCGAGGTGTTTGGAGGGGCTTTTGTCCCGTTCGGGGTTATGATTACCAGAACAAAGATAGGCAAGACTTTGCAACATTGACATCGCTTACACGAGGACATTCTACTCTTAACCGGGATGGAAGCTAGAAATCCGTGCAAAACCTCAAAAAAAAGAGAAACATGACTGCAATTTGAAACAATAGAGCTACAACCCGTATCTATACAATCGGGTGAAATATACCGAGGAGACTTTTTACATTCAGCTTCAATCTTTCTGCGATCTATGGTTGACCTTCTGGGAAAAGACAAGGTCGCAGAAGATTGGTCTTCGACTATGTTGGCAGACGTGATTTTTTGAATAGACAGAGGTCTTGGATTTGGAATTGTCCAGTGTCTGGGAAATTCTAGATCTTCCCACTTGATAGCTTGGTGCTCAATTTTCTGATTTTTAGAATCTGTGAGCACAACGACACTAGTTTTTGACTCTCTGCTGGGGGCATGGAGTACTGCAGGAAACATTGTGGATGTGTGGCGGAAACAACCACGAAATTGAATCGCGATATTCCTTCTCTTCTTGTTCATATCAAATCCCATGGTCCGGATTTGAAGTTGAAGAATATCGGCCAATGTTTCATCAAAGACTGACACTGAGAAATTAGGGTAACAGTCAAACCAGACTGGCCCATTGGATAGTGGAGCAACTATCCCTCCGATTAAAGAATCAGTGTACTTATTATGTGTTAAGTCCCGGACTGTGGCTAACACATATGCATCGACCCCTTGATGCACCAGAGCATTTATGCCAACCCTTAGACAACCCAAATGTAAAAACTCAGTTCCCAACTTTCTAGCTTCGGCTTGAAGTTCTTTGGGGTTTAAGATGGAGATCAGTTGGGCTTGATCACTATTCTCCTGTATACTCGACACGGACTCCTTAATAGTTATTCTAGTGGCAGCTTTCAGGTGCCAGACTCCTAAATCATTATATACTTGAGAGGGCTTGATGTTGGGAAGGACCCAACGAGCTTGAGGCTCAACCTCTTCATATAGGTGATCAGACTCATTGATCACACGACCACTACTAGACGCAAACATATCTCTGAGCGGATTTTGTTCTGCTTGCTCTTCAGCTGCAAGCTCTCTGAAAGATACAGACTTTGACATTGAGGAATCCATTTCAAAAGAGAGAAAAAAAGACTTTCGGATATTACTCAAGATCTTGAACCAGGCTACAACGTAGACTTATTGGCTCCGATACCAATTTCTAGCAGAGGCTTTCAAAAGCTTGCTTGCGGTCGTAAACCAACCGACTTGGCCTTGTTAAGTTTCTCTGAACACTGCTTGTTATGAACCCAACTGTGAACCCAGACGAACCTACTTGTGCCCTCACACTCTAGCGGCCTACAACACGGCTTCCACGCCTTCAAACGGCCTTAGCGATCCGTAGCACTTCGCGAACTCCGGCGAACTTATGGCGAACTTTTATAGCAGTGCAAGTATCTTAACAGCAAATATAAGCACACAGAGTAATAATGCGGAAACTCAAGATAAAAGTCTTCTCTCTTTATTAACAGAATGCTTCACAATCAGATTACAATGGATTCTCTGTATCAGAGATTGACTGTATCGGCTTTTACTGGACTTATGATCTTCACGAATGAAGGATTGTTACCAGAGGCTTCCTGGCCGAGTTACAGACTCTGTCTCAGAGTTTTATGACTTATAACACTCAAACATAAAAACATAAAGACTCACTAATGAAGTGGCCACTTTAGGTTCTGGCCTGTCACATGAAGAGACGCGCAGGCTTCTCACTTCACCTAAGGACTGTGAGTAATGAACTCCGTGATGCGAGCAGATCGCTTGGATAGCGCAGACGCAGAGCAGGGAGAGACTACTCAGACTCAAACACAACACACAAGACTCAAACAACCGATGCCTCCAAATGAACCTTACCTCTCCTTATATAGGAATGAGAGGGGGACAAACATTACTGTGCATCGTTAGATTCATGACACTTGGCAGAAGATCATCGTTTTCGGGTAACACCGAGAGGTGACATCCGCACGGAGATCTATCGTGCCGACAAATTTAAGTGCAAGACACGTGAAACCCACTGTGGATACCTTACAAAGGCCCACGAGGAATCAAACTTTAGTAAATACACATTGGATACTTTTATGTCTTAGGAAAAGTCCAAGAGAAAAGCTACGTCACAATGAACCCGTGACTAGGTATCATATGTACATAGGGAAAACCTTTCATGAGTGGGGCTCCCGAGGACCACTTGTACTGGATTCAACTGCAGGTTCATCCAGAATTCTGACACCTGGATATCTGAGATGATAAAACTCATCATCCCATGCCTTTGTATAGATTCTTCTGACGATCATGGGCTTATTGAGCACTATCTGGTGCTTAATATTCGTCATGACTAGCCACTGATGATGCATTTGCATGTGCATTTTTAATATGGGATTTCCTAACATATTATGTTCTAGACTGGCAAGTTCTCCAACATTTTTACAAGGATAATGAAAACACTCGCCAGCTGGTCCTGCAAGACATTCATCACAAAAATGTCTATGATATGTTTGATAACAGTGAGGATCCATGCTATAAGGACTAACCCCATAATGCCACCACACCTCCCCAACCAACATTGCTGGCATCTGTTTCCACAAATTTATAAGCATTATCATCAGCAACATGCAGAATGGGCAGAATTCTTACCTTAGACTTTATTTCTCTGACTGCTTGGGTGTGCTTGTCTGTCCAAGGCTTTTCTTCCATGTATTCCTTCCATTCAGCTGACATCTTCAACTTTTCCTCCTTAGGAAAGGCCGCTGCGAAACCTTCAGCTTCTGGATGTGTGAATAGATCCCAATTGATCATTTGCTTCATCCAAATTGCTGGGATCTCAGATCTAAAACATCCATCCATTAGAGTATAAAATTTATGGATCTCAGGGATAGATGGCTTCTTCACTCCTGGGGGTGAATTTCTGAATCTGCATTCTGGAATAAGTTTTTCAGCTTGCTCTACATAACCCAACCCATATCTGGGAGTACCTGGGGGTCTTTGATTCATAAATATCTGAGTAAGCCTCGGATCTTCATCTTCCAGATGAGGTACTAAGTGCATCATCAGAACATGGGGATGATCATCCTCATGTGGGAAAGGAATATCAGAACACTTAGGATTCGGACAGGGATTTACAGATGTACTGGGAGGATCTTGTCCAGTTCTGGGGTTATGGTTACTGTGGAGAACAGCATAGGCAAGACTTTGCAGATTGACAGACTGCTTACATTGTGGACACTCAACATTAACTGGTTGAAAATTAACTATCTATGCAAACTCAAAAAGAGAAACATGACTAAAATTTGTAACAAGAGAACTACAACCCGTATCTGTACATTCGGGTATTATGTACCGAGGAGACTTTTTACACTCATCTTCAATTCTTCTGCGATCTATGGTTGACCTTCGAGGAAAGGACAGGGTCGCAGAGGATTGATTTTCAACTATGTTGGCAGACGTGATTTTTTGAACAGACAGAGGTCTTGGATTTGGAATTGTCCAGTGTCTGGGGAATTCCAAGTCTTCCCACTTAATAGCTTGGTGCTCAATCTTCTAATTTTTAGAATCTGTGAGCACAACGACACTAGTTTTTGACTCTCTGCTGGGGGCATGGAGTACTGCAGGAAACATTGTGGATGTGTGACGAAAACAGCCACGAAATTGTATCGCGATATCCCTTCTCTTTTTGTTCATATCAAATCCCATGGTCCGGATTTGAAGTTGAAGAATATTGGCCAATGTTTCATCAAAAACTAACACTTAGAAATTAGGGTAACAGTCAAACCAGACTAGCCCATTGGATAGTGGGGCTACTATCCCTCCGATTAATGAATCAGTGTACTTATTATGTGTTAAGTCACGGACTGTGGCTAACACATATGCATCGACTCCCTGATGCACCAGAGCATTTATGCCAACCCTTAAACAACCCAAATGTAAAAACTCAGTTCCCAACTTTCTAGCTTCGGCTTGAAGTTCTTTGGGATTTAAAATGGAGATCAGCTGGGCTTGATCACTATTCTCCTGGATACTCGACACAGACTCCTTAATATTTATTCTAGTGGCAGCCTTCAGGTGCCAGACTCCTAAGTCATTATATACTTGAGAGGGCTTAATGTTGGGAAGGACCCAACGTGCTTGAGGCTCGACCTCTTCATAAAGGTGATCAGACTCATTGATCACACGACCACTACTAGATGCAAACATGTCTCTGAGAGGGTTTTGTTCTGCTTGCTCTTCAGCTGCAAGCTCTCTGAAAGATACATATTTTGACATTGAGGAATCCATTTCAAAAGAGAGAAAGAAAGACTTTTGGGTATTACTCAAGATCTTGAACCAGGATACAGCGTAGACTTATTGGCTCCGATACCAATTTCTAGCAGAGGGCCGCTTCAAAATCTTGCTTGCGGTTGTAAACCAACCAACTTGGCCTTGTTAAGTTTCTCTAAACACTGCTTGTTATGAACCCAACTGTGAACCCAGACGAACCTACTTGTGCCCTCACACTCTAGCGGCCTACCACACGGCTTCCCTGCCTTCAAACGGCCTTAGCGATCCGTAGCACTTCGCGAAATCCAGCAAACTTATGGCGAACTTTTATAGTAGTGCAAGTATCTTAACAGAAAATATAAGCACACAGAGTAATAATGCGGAAACTCAAGATGAAAGTCTTCTCTCTTTATTAACAGAATGCTTCACAATCAGATTACAATGGATTCTCTGTATTAGAGATTGACTGTATCGGCTTTTACTGGACTTATGATCTTCACGAATGAAGGATCGTTACCAGAGGCTTCCTGGCCGAGTTACAGACTCTGTCTCAGAGTTTTATGACTTATAACACTCAAACATAAAAACATAAAGACTGACTAACGAAGTGGCCACTTTAGGTTCTCGCCTGTCACATGAACAGACGCGCAGGCTTCTCACTTCACCTAAGGACTGTGAGTAATGAACTCGTGGATGGAGCAGATCGCTCGGATAGCGCAGACGCAGAGTGGAGGGAGAGACTACTTGGACTCAAACACAAAGGTTACTGGGCACTCAAACAACCGATGCCTCCAATGTACCTTACCTCTCCTTATATAGGATTGAGAGGGGGACAATCATTACTGTGCATCGTTAGATTCATGACACGTGGCAGAAGATCATCGTTTTCGGGTAACACCGAGAGGTGACATCCGCACGGAGATTTGTCGTGCCGACAAACTAAAGTGCAAGACACGTGAAATACACTGTGGATACCTTACAAAGGCCCACGAGGAATCTTAATAATTACACAATGGATACTTTTCTGACGTAGGAAAAGTCCAAGAGAAAAGCTACGTCACTATGGACCCGTGACAAGGTATCATATGTACACAGGGAAAGCCTTTCATGAGTGGGGCTCCCGAGGACCACTAGTACTGGATTCAGCTGCAGGTTCTTCCAGAATTTTGACACCTGGATATCGGACATGGTACCACTCATCATCCCATGCTTTTGTGTAAGTCCTCCTGACGATCATGGGTTTATTAAGCACTATTTGATGCTTAATTTTTGTCATGACTAACCACTGATAATGCATTTGCATGTGCATTTTTAATATGGGATGGTCTAACATTGTATGCTCTATACTGGCAAGTTCTCCAACCGTTTTGCAAGGATAATGAAAACACTCTCCAGCTGGTCCTGAGAGACAGTCATCACAGAAGTGTCTATGATATGTCTGGAAACAATCAGGATCCATGCTATAAGGACTAACCCCATAATGCCACCACACCTCCCCAACCAACACCATCGCATCTCTGCTTCACAACTTTATAAGCACGGTATTACCGCAACATGCAAACAAGTGCACTTTACCTTAGACTTTATTTCTCTGACTGCTTGGGTGTGCTTGTCAGTCCAAGGCTTTTCTTCCTTGTATTCCTTCAATTCAGCTGACATCTTCAACTTCTCTTCTTTAGGGAAGGCCGCTGCAAAACCTTCACTGATGTGGAATAGATCCCACCTATCATTTGCTCATCCACCGTGTTGGGATCTCTCCGATCCGGAATATCCCATCCACTCGAGTATAAACTTCCGGATCTCAGTGACATGGATTTAACTCTGGGGCAGATCTCCGAACCGCATTCGGAACAAGCTTATTGGTCAGTTTACATAACCCAACCCATATCTGGGAGTACCTGGGGGTCTTTGATTCATAAGGATCTGAGTAAGCCTCGGATCTTCATCTTCCAGGTAAGGAACTAAGTGCATCATCAGAACATGCGGATGTTCATCCTCATGTGGAAAAGGAATGTCAGAACACTTAGGATTTGGACAGGGACTGACTGAGGTGCTTGGAGCGGCTTGTCCTGTTCTGGGGTTATGATTACTATGTAGAACAGCATAGGCAAGACTTTGCAGATTGACAGACTGCTTACATTGAGGACATTCTACTTTAACTGGCTGGAAATTCACTATCTGTGCAAACTCAAAAAGAGAAACATGACTGCAATTTGAAACAAGAGAACTACAACCTGTATCTGTACAATCAGGTGAAATATATCGAGGAGACTTTTTACACTCAGCTTCAATTCTTCTGCGATCTATGGTTGACCTTCTGGGAAAAGACAAGGTCGCAGAGGATTGATCTTCGACTATGTTGGCAGTCGTGATTTTCTGAATAGACAGAGGTCTTGGATTTTGAATTGTCCAGTGCCGGGGGAATTCCAGATCTTCCCACTTGATGGCTTGGTGCTCAATCTTCTAGTTTTTAGAATTTGTGAGCACAACGACACTAGTTTTTGACTCTCTGCTGGGGGCATGGAGTACTGCAGGAAACATTGTAGATGTGTGGCAGAAACAGCCACGAAACTGAATCGCGATATTCCTTCTTCTTTGCTCATATCAAATCCCATGGTTCGGATTTGGTTAAAAAATTTCGCCAATGTTTCATCAAAATCGATATCGAGAATTTGGGTAATACCAAACTGTGATCGGCCTCCATTGGATAGTGGGCTTACTATCCCTCCGATTAATGAATCAGTGTACTTATTATGTGTTAAGTCACAGACTGTGGCTAACACATATGCATCGACTCCCTGATGCACCAGAGCATTTATGCCAACCCTTAAACAACCCAAATGTAAAAACTTAGTTCCCAACTTTCTAGCTTCGGCTTGAAGTTCTTTGGGATTTAAAATGGAGATCAGCTGGGCTTGATCACTATTCTCCTGGATACTCGACACAGACTCCTTAATAGTTATTCTAGTGGCAGCCTTCAGGTGCCAGACTCCTAAGTCATTATATACTTGAGAGGGCTTAATGTTGGGAAGGACCCAACGTGCTTGAGACTCGACCTCTTCATAAAGGTGATCAGACTCATTGATCACACGACCACTACTAGACGCAAACATGTCTCTGAGAGGGTTTTGTTCTGCTTGCTCTTCAGCTGCAAGCTCTCTGAAAGATACAGATTTTGACATTGAGGAATCCATTTCAAAAGAGAGAAAGAAAGACTTTCGGGTATTACTCAAGATCTTGAACCAGGCTACAGCGTAGAATTATTGGCTCCGATACCAATTTCTAGCAGAGGCTTCAAAAGCTTTCTTGCGGTCGTAAACCAACCGACTTGGCCTTGTTAAGTTTCTCTAAACACTGCTTGTTATGAACCCAACTGTGAACCCAGACAAACCTACTTGTGCCCTCACACTCTAGCGGCCTACCACACGGCTTCCCCGCCTTCACACGGCCTTAGCGATCTGTAGCACTTCGCGAACTCCAGCAAACTTATGGCGAACGTTTATAGCAGTGCAAGTATCTTAACAGAAAATATAAGCACACAGAGTAATAATGCGGAAACTCAAGATGAAAGTCTTCTCTCTTTATTAACAGAATGCTTCACAATCATATTACAATGGATTCTCTGTATCAGAGATTGACTGTATCGAATTTTACTGGACTTATGATCTTCACGAATTAAGGATCGTTACCAGAGGCTTCCTGGCCGAGTTACAGACTCTGTCTCAGAGTTTTATGACTTATAACACTCAAACATAAAAACATAAAGACTCACTAATGAAGTGGCCACTTTAGGTTCTCGCCTGTCACATGAACAGACGCGCAGGCTTCTCACTTCACCTAAGGACTGTGAGTAATGAACTCCGTGATGTGAGCAGATCGCTTGGATAGCACAGACGGAGAGCAGGGAGAGACTACTCGGACTCAAACACAACACACAAGACTCAAACAACCGATGCCTCCAAATGAACCTTACCTCTCCTTATATAGGAATGAGAGGGGGACAAACATTACTGTGCATCGTTAGATTCATGACACTTGGCAGAAGATCATCGTTTTCGAGTAACACCGAGAGGTGACATCCGCACGGAGATATATCGTGCCGACAAATTTAAGTGCAAGACACGTGAAATACACTGTGGATACCTTACAAAGGCCCACGAGGAATCAAACTTTAGTAAATACACATTGGATACTTTTCTGTCGTAGGAAAATTCCAAGAGAAAAGCTACGTCACAATGAACCCGTGACTAGGTATCATATGTACATAGGGAAAACCTTTCATGAGTGGGGCTCCCGAGGACCACTTGTACTGGATTCAACTGCAGGTTCATCCAGAATTCTGACACCTAGATATCTGAGATGATAAAACTCATCATCCCATGCCTTTGTATAGATTCTTCTGACGATCATGGGCTTATTGAGCACTATCTGGTGCTTAATCTTCGTCATGACTAGCCACTGATGATGCATTTGCATGTGCATTTTTAATATGGGATTTCCTAACATATTATGTTCTAGACTGGCAAGTTCTCCAACCGTTTTACAAGGATAATGAAAACACTCGCCAGCTGGTCCTGCAAGACATTCATCACAAAAATGTATATGATATGTTTGATAACAGTCAAGATCCATGCTATAAGGACTAACCCCATAATGCCACCACACCTCCCCAACCAACATTGCTGGCATCTGTTTCCACAAATTTATAAGCATTATCATCAGCAACATGCAGAATGGGCAGAATTATTACCTTAGACTTTATTTCTCTGACTGCTTGGGTGTGCTTGTCAGTCCAAGGCTTTTCTTCCATGTATTCCTTCCATTCAGCTGACATCTTCAACTTCTCTTCTTTAGGGAAGGCAACTGCAAAACCTTCAGCTTCTAGATGTGTGAATAGATCCCAATTTATCATTTGCTTCATCCACTGTGCAGGGATCTCTGATCTGGAACATCCATCCATCAGAGTATAAAACTTCTGGATCTCAGGGATAGATGGCTTTTTAACTCTTGGGGGCAGATCTCTGAATCTGCATTCTGGAATAAGCTTATTGGCTTGCTCTACATAACCCAACCCATATCTGGGAGTACCTGGGGGTCTTTGATTCATAAGGATCTGAGTAAGCCTTGAATCTTCATCTTCCAGGTAAGGAACTAAGTGCATCATCAGAACATACGGATGTTCATCCTCATGTGGAAAAGGAATGTCAGAACACTTAGGATTTGGACAGGGACTGACTGAGGTGCTTGGAGGGGCTTGTCCCGTTCTGGGGTTATGATTACTATGTAGAACAACATAGGCAAGACTTTTCAGATTGACAGACTGTTTACATTGAGGACATTCTACTTTAACTGGCTGGAAATTCACTATCTGTGCAAACTCAAAAAGAGAAACATGACTGCAATTTGAAACAAGAGAACTACAACCTGTATCTGTACAATCAGGTGAGATATACCGAGGAGAGTTTTTACACTCAGCTTCAATTTTTCTGCGATCTATGGTTGACCTTCTGGGAAAAGACAAGGTCGCAGAGGATTGATCTTCGACTATGTTGGCAGTCGTGATTTTCTCAATAGACAGAGGTCTTGGATTTGGAATTGTCCAGTGACGGGGGAATTCCAGATCTTCCCACTTGATGGCTTGGTGCTCAATCTTCTGGTTTTTAGAATCTGTGAGCACAACGACACTATTTTTTGACTCTCTGCTGGGGGCATGAAGTACTGCAGGAAACATTGTAGATGTGCGGCGGAAACAACCACGAAACTGAATCGCGATATTCCTTCTCTTCTTGTTCATATCAAATCCCATGGTTCGGATTTGAAGTTGAAGAATATCGGCCAATGTTTCATCAAAAACTGACACTGAGAAATTTGGGTAAGAGTCAAACCAGACTGGCCCATTGGATAGTGGGGCTACTATCCCTCCGATTAATCAATCAGTGTACTTATTATATGTTAAGTCACGGACTGTGGCTAACACATATGAATCGACTCCTTCATTCACCAGAGAATTTATGCCAACCCTTAAACAACCCAAATGTAAAAACTCAGTTCCCAACTTTCTAGCTTCGGCTTGAAGTTCTTTGGGATTTAAAATGGAGATCAGCTGGGCTTGATCACTATTCTCCTGGATACTCGACACAGACTCCTTAATAGTTATTCTAGTGGCAGCCTTCAGGTGCCAGACTCCTAAGTCATTATATACTTGAGAGGGCTTAATGTTGGGAAGGACCCAACGTGCTTGAGGCTCGACCTCTTCATAAAGGTGATCAGACTCATTTATCACATGACCACTACTAGACGTAAACATGTCTCTGAGAGGGTTTTGTTCTGCTTGCTCTTCAGCTGCAAGCTCTCTGAAAGATACAGATTTTGACATTGAGGAATCCATTTCAAAAGAGAGAAAGAAAGACTTTCGGGTATTACTCAAGATCTTGAACCAGGCTACAGCGTAGACTTATTGGCTCCGATACCAATTTCTAGCAGAGGCTTCAAAAGCTTGCTTGCGGTCGTAAACCAACCGACTTGGCCTTGTTAAGTTTGTCTAAACACTGCTTGTTATGAACCCAACTGTGAACCCAGACGAACCTACTTGTGCCCTCACACTCTAGCGGCCTACCACACGGCTTCCCCGCCTTCAAACGGCCTTAGCGATCTGTAGCACTTCGCGAACTCCAGTAAGCTTATGGCGAACTTTTATAGCAGTGCAAGTATCTTAACAGCAAATATAAGCACACAGAGTAATAATGCGGAAACTCAAGATGAAAGTCTTCTCTCTTTATTAACAGAATGCTTCACAATCAGATTACAATGGATTCTCTGTATCAGAGATTGACTGTATCGGCTTTTACTTGACTTATGATCTTCACGAATGAAGGATCGTTACCAGAGGCTTCCTGGCCGAGTTACAGACTCTATCTCAGAGTTTTATGAATTATAACACTCAAACATAAAAACATAAAAACTCACTAATGAAGTGGCCACTTTAGGTTCTCTCCTGTCACATGAACAGACGCGCAGGCTTCTCACTTCACCTAAGGACTGTGAGTAATGAACTCCGTGATGCGAGCAGATCGCTTGGATAGTGCAGACGCAGAGCAGGGAGAGACTACTCAGACTCAAACACAACACACAAGACTCAAACAACCGATGCCTCCAAATGAACCTTACCTCTCCTTATATAGGAATGAGAGGGGGACAAACATTACTCTGCATCCTTAGATTCATGACACTTGGCAGAAGATCATCGTTTTCGGGAAACACCGAGAGGTGACATCCGCACGGAGATCTATCGTGCTGACAAATTTAAGTGCAAGGCACGTGAAATACACTGTGGATACCTTACAAAGGCCCACGAGGAATCAAACTTTAGTAAATACACATTGGATACTTTTCTGTCGTAGGAAAAGTCCAAGAGAAAAGCTACGTCACAATGAACCCGTGACTAGGTATCATATGTACATAGGGAAAACCTTTCATGAGTGGGGCTCCCGAGGACCACTTGTACTGGATTCAACTGCAGGTTCATCCAGAATTCTGACAACTGGATATCTGAGATGATAAAACTCATCATCCCATGCCTTTTTATATATTCTTCTGACGATCATGGGCTTATTGAGCACTATTTGGTGCTTAATCTTCGTCATGACTAGCCACTGATGATGCATTTGCATGTGCATTTTTAATATGGGATTTCCTAACATATTATATTATAGACTGGCAAGTTCTCCAACAGTTTTACAAGGATAATGAAAACACTCGCTAGCTGGTCCTGGTCTGCACATTCATCACAAAAATGTCTATGATATCTTTCGATACGCTGTGATCCATGCTATAAGGACTAACTCTATAATGCCACCACACCTCCTAACCAACATTGGCTGCATCTGCTTCCATAATCTCTTATACATTATCATCAAGTGGAAGCATGTGTTAATTCCTTACCTTAGACTTTATTTCTCTCGACCTTGGTGTGCATACAACTCAAGGCTTTTCTTCCTTGTGGTCCTTTCTCAATTCACCCTATCTTCAACTTCTCTTCTTGAAAGGCAACATAAAACCTCTGGGCCTTTCTGGATGTGTGAATAGATCCCAATTTATCATTTGTTTCATCCATTGTGCTGGGATCTCGGATCTAAAACATCCATCCATCAGAGTATAAAACCTCTGGATCTCAGGGATATATGGCTTCTTCACTCCTGTGGGTAGATTTCTGAATCTGCATTCTGGAATAAGCTTGTTAGCTTGCTCTATATAACCCAACCCATATTTTGGAGTACCTGGGGGTCTCACATTCATAAAGATCTGAGTAAGCCTCGGATCTTCATCTTCAAGGTGAGGTACTAAGTGCATCATAAGAACATGGGGATGATCATCCTCATGTGGGAAAGGAATATCAGAACACTTAGGATTCGGACAGGGATTTACAGATGTACTGGGAGGAGCTTGTCCAGTTCTGGGGTTATGGTTACTGTGGAGAACTGCATTGGCAAGACTTTGCAGATTTACAGACTGTTTACATTGTGGACACTCAACATTAACTGGCTGAAAATTAACTATCTGTGCAAACTCAAAAAGAGGAACATGACTACAATTTGAAACAATAGAACTACAACCCGTATCTGTACATTCGGGTGTTATATACCGAGGAGACTTTTTACACTCAGCTTCAATTTTTCTGCGATCTATGGTTGACCTTCTGGGAAAAGATAAGGTCGCAGAGGATTGATCTTCGACCATGTTGGCAGACGTGATTTTCTGAATAGACAGAGGTCTTGGATTTGGAATTGTCCAGTGCCGGGGGAATTCCAGATCTTCCCACATGATGGCTTGGTGCTCAATCTTCTGATTTTTAGAATCCGTGAGCACAACGACACTAGTTTTTGACTCTCTGCTGGGGGCATGGAGTACTGCAGGAAACATTGTGGATGTGTGACGGAAACAGCCACGAAACTGGATTGCGATATTTCTTCTCTTTTTGTTCATATCAAATCCCATGGTCCGGATTTGAAGTTGAAGAATATCGGCCAATGTTTCATCAAAAACTGACACTGAGAAATTAGGGTAACAGTCAAACCAGACCGTTCATTGACAGGGTCATCATGATCCCTCCGATTAATGAATCAGTGTACTTATTATGTGTTAAGTCACGGACTGTGGCTAACACATATGCATCGACTCCTTGATGCACCAGAGCACTTATGCCAACTCTTAAACAACCCAGGTGTAAAAACTCAGTTCCCAACTTTCTAGCCTCGGCTTGAAGTTCTTTGGGATTTAAGATGGAGATCAGCTGGGCTTGATCACTATTCTCCTGGATACTCGACACAGACTCCTTAATAGTTATTCTAGTGGCAACCTTCAGGTGCTAGACTCCTAAGTCATTATATACTTGAGAGGGCTTAATGTTGGGAAGGACCCAACGTGCTTGAGGCTTGACCTCTTCATAAAGGTGATCAGACTCATTGATCACACGACCACTACTAGACGCAAACATGTCTCTGAGAGGGTTTTGTTCTGCTTTCTCTTCTGCTGCAAGCTCTCTGAAAGATACAGATTTTGACATTGAGGAATCCATTTCAAAAGAGAGAAAGAAAGACTTTTGGGTATTACTCAAGATCTTGAACCAGGCTACAGCGTAGACTTATTGGCTCTGATACCAATTTCTAGCAGAGGCTTCAAAAGCTTGCTTGCGGTCGTAAACCAACCGACTTGGCCTTGTTAAGTTTCTCTAAACACTGCTTGTTATGAACCCAACTGTGAACCCAGACGAACCTACTTGTGCCCTCACACTCTAGCGGCCTACCACACGGCTTCCACGCCTTCAAACGGCCTTAGCGATCCGTAGCACTTCGCGAACTCTAGCGAACTTATGGCGAACTTTTATAGCAGTGCAAGACTCTTAACAGCAAATATAAGCACACAGAGTAATAATGCGGAAACTCAAGATGAAAGTCTCCTCTCTTTATTAACAGAATGCTTCACAATCAGATTACAATGGATTCTCTGTATCAGAGATTGACTGTATCGGCTTTTATCGATCAGTGATCTTCTACGAATGAAGGATCGCGCCTGCAGGCTTCTCAAGCGAGTTAAGGTATCTGTCTGTAGTTTACACCATAACACTCAACTTTAAAAACATAAAGACTCACTAATGAAGTGGCCACTTTAGGTTCTCGGCTCAATACATGAATGTACGCGCAAAGCCTCCTACAGTACTTCACCTAAGGATCGGGGAGTAATGAACTCGTGATGCGAGTGCTGGGTATCGCCTTTGTATAGCGCGTACGCAGCATAGGGAGAGAACTACTCGGACTCAAACACAACACACCAGAATCAAACAACCGATGATCACAAATGAGCCTTACCTCTCCTTATATAGGAATGAGAGGGGGTCAAACAATACTGTGGATCATTAGATTATTGACACTTGGCAGAAGATCAACGTCTTCGGGTAACACCGAAAGGTGACATCCGCACGGAGATCTGTCATGCCGACAAACTTTAGTGTAAGTGGGTGGAATATACACTGTGGATACCTTACAAAGGCCCACGAGGAATCAAACTTTAGTAATTACACATTGGATACTTTTCTGACGTAGGAAAAGTCCAAGAGAAAAGCTACGTCACAATGAACCCGTGACTAGGTATCATATGTACATAGGGAAAACCTTTCATGAGTGGGGCTCCCGAGGACCACTTGTACTGGATTCAACTGCAGGTTCATCCAGAATTCTGACAACTGGATATCTGAGATGATAAAACTCATCATCCCATGCCTTTTTATATATTCTTCTGACGATCATGGGCTTATTGAGCACTATTTGGTGCTTAATCTTCGTCATGACTAGCCACTGATGATGCATTTGCATGTGCATTTTTAATATGGGATTTCCTAACATATTATATTATAGACTGGCAAGTTCTCCAACAGTTTTACAAGGATAATGAAAACACTCGCCAGCTGGTCCTGCAAGACATTCATCACAAAAATGTCTATGATATGTTTGATAACAGTCAGGATCCATGCTATAAGGACTAACCCCATAATGCCACCACACCTCCCCAACCAACATTGCTGGCATCTGTTTCCACAACTTTATAAGCATTATCATCAGCAACATGCAGAATGGGCAGAATTCTTACCTTAGACTTTATTTCTCTGACTGCTTGGGTGTGCTTGTCAGTCCAAGGCTTTTCTTCCATGTATTCCTTCCATTCAGCTGACATCTTCAACTTCTCTTCTTTAGGGAAGGCAGCTGCAAAACCTTCAGCTTCTGGATGTGTGAATAGATCCCAATTTATCATTTGCTTCATCCACTGTGCTGGGATCTCTGATCTGGAACATCCATCCATCAGAGTATAAAACTTCTGGATCTAAGGGATAGATGGCTTTTTAACTCTTCGGGGCATATCTCTGAATCTGCATTCTGGAATAAGCTTATTGGCTTGCTCTACATAACCCAACCCATATCTGGGAGTACCTGGGGGTCTTTGATTCATAAGGATCTGAGTAAGCCTCGGATCTTCATCTTCCAGGTAAGGAACTAAGTGCATCATCAGAACATGCGGATGTTCATCCTCATGTGGAAAAGGAATGTCAGAACACTTAGGATTTGGACAGGGACTGACTGAGGTGCTTGGAGGGGCTTGTCCCATTCTGGGGTTATGATTACTATGTAGAACAGCATAGGAAAGACTTTGTAGATTGACAGACTGTTTACATTGAGGAAATTCTACTTTAACTGGCTGGAAATTCACTATCTGTGCAAACTCAAAAAGAGAAACATGACTGCAATTTGAAACAAGAGAACTACAACCTGTATCTGTACAATCAGGTGAAATATACCGAGGAGACTTTTTACACTCAGCTTCAATTTTTCTGCGATCTATGGTTGACCTTCTGGGAAAAGACAAGGTCGCAGAGGATTGATCTTCGACTATGTTGGCAGTTGTGATTTTCTGAATAGACAGAGGTCTTGGATTTGGAATTGTCCAGTGCCGGGGGAATTCCAGATCTTCCCACTTGATGGCTTGGTGCTCAATCTTCTGGTTTTTAGAATCTGTGAGCACAACGACACTAGTTTTTGACTCTCTGCTGGGGGCATGGAGTACTGCAGGAAACATTGTAGATGTGTGGCGGAAACAGCCACGAAACTGAATCGCGATATTCCTTCTCTTCTTGTTCATATCAAATCCCATGGTTCGGATTTGAAGTTGAAGAATATCGGCCAATGTTTCATCAAAAACTGACACTGAGAAATTTGGGTAACAGTCAAACTAGACTGGCCCATTGGATAGTGGGGCTACTATCCCTCTGATTAATGAATCAGTGTACTTATTATGTGTTAAGTCACGGGCTGTGGCTAACACATATGCATCGACTCCCTGATGCACCAGAGAATTTATGCCAACCCTTAAACAACCCAAATGTAAAAACTCAGTTCCCAACTTTCTAGCTTCGGCTTGAAGTTCTTTGGGATTTAAAATGGAGATCAGCTGGGCTTGATCACTATTCTCCTGGATACTCGACACAGACTCCTTAATAGTTATTCTAGTGGCAGCCTTCAGGTGCCAGACTCCTAAGTCATTATATACTTGAGAGGGCTTAATGTTGGGAAGGACCCAACGTGCTTGAGACTCGACCTCTTCATAAAGGCGATCAGACTCATTGATC
The DNA here is from genome assembly GCA_034641835.2 of Pinus albicaulis. Classification (NCBI taxonomy): domain Eukaryota; kingdom Viridiplantae; phylum Streptophyta; class Pinopsida; order Pinales; family Pinaceae; genus Pinus; species Pinus albicaulis. The sequence goes on from JAXQQM020064387.1 coordinate 37,472, forward strand.
ACACGACCACTACTAGACGCAAACATGTCTCTGAGAGGGTTTTGTTCTGCTTGCTCTTCAGCTGCAAGCTCTCTGGAAGATACAGATTTTGACATTGAGGAATCCATTTCAAAAGAGAGAAAGAAAGACTTTCGGGTATTACTCAAGATCTTGAACCAGGCTACAGCGTAGACTTATTGGCTCCGATACCAATTTCTAGCAGAGGCTTCAAAAGCTTTCTTGCGGTCGTAAACCAACCGACTTGGCCTTGTTAAGTTTCTCTAAACACTGCTTGTTATGAACCCAACTATGAACCCAGACGAATCTACTTGTGCCCTCACACTCTAGCGGCCTACCACATGGCTTCCCCGCCTTCAAACGGCCTTAGCGATCTGTAGCACTTCGCGAACTCCAGCAAACTTATGGCGAACTTTTATAGCAGTGCAAGTATCTTAACAGCAAATATAAGCACACAGAGTAATAATGCGGAAACTCAAGATGAAAGTCTTCTCTCATTACTGCACGTTTCATAACCGTATTAAGAATGGATTCTCTCGACGTAGGATTGACCAGATTCTGGCTTTTATCGGGATTTAAGGGATTCTACGAATGAAGGATCGCACGAGGCTTCCCGCCTGTTACAGATCATTCTGTGAGTTTTATGACTTATAACACTCAAAACATAAAATACAAAGACTCACTAATGAAGTGGCCCTTTAGGTTCTCGCCCGTCACATGAACAATATCGCCGCAGTGCTTCACTTCACTCAAGGACTCGTGAGTAATGAACTCTGGATGCGCAGCTGCAGACGGCGGATAGCACAAGACGCAGAGCAGGAGAGACTACTTCGGACTCAAACACAACACACAAGACTCAAAACAACCAATGCCTCCAAATGAACCTTACCTCTCCTTTTATAGGATTGAGAGGGGGACCAACATCACTGTGGCTCGTTCGATTATTGACACTTGGCAGAAGATCATCGTTTTCGGGTAACACCGAGAGGTGACATCCGCACGGAGATCTATCGTGCCGACAATTAAGTGCAAGACATTGAAATAGCACCGGATACTCAAAGCACCACGAGGATCAAACTTCTTGGGTAAATACACATTGGATACCTCCTTTTCTCACGTAGGAAAAGTCCAAGAGAAAGCCACGCTACAATGAACCCGCAGATTTGTGTATCATATGTACATAGGGAAAACCTTTCATGAGTGGGGCTCCCGAGGACCACTTGTACTGGATTCAGCTGCAAGTTCATCCAGAATTCTGACACCCGGATATCTGAGATGATAGAACTCATCATCCCATGCCTTTGTATAGATTCTTCTGACGATCATGGGCTTATTGAGCACTATCTGGTGCTTAATCTTCGTCATGACTAGCCACTGATGATGCATTTGCATGTGCATTTTTAATATGGGATTTCCTAACATATTATGTTCTAGACTGGCAAGTTCTCCAACAGTTTTACAAGGATAATGAAAACACTCGCCAGCTGGTCCTGCAAGACATTCATCACAAAAATGTCTATGATATGTTTGATAACAGTCAGGATCCATGCTATAAGGACTAACCCCGTAATGCCACCACCAATTTGTTAGCCATGGAATTTGTGATTCTCGCTCATTTATCCATGTCGGGGCAAATTTAAGCTTTGTGTAGTGAGTCTCTTCTGGTCCATCTTTGTTAAGGAGATCCCACCACAGTCTTTCATAACCTGCAAAATTGTAAACAGTGTCAGGAAAAATAAGCTTTGGGTCGTCATGCGGCCATGAAATGAATTTTCCATGGGTATATGTGCCGCTTTTTCTGACTCTGTTTATTAAATAGGATTTATAATATTCTTTCGATCTGTCACTGCCACCAGTACAAATGACATACAGATCCCAAAAGTCTTCTGAGAGAGATCTCTTGGATAGCGTAGACGCAGAGCAGGGAGAGACTACTCGGACTCAAACACAACACACAAGACTCAAACATCCGATGCCTCCAAATGAACCTTACCTCTCGTTATATAGGAATGAGAGGGGGACAAACATTACTATGCATCGTTAGATTCATGACACTTGGCAGAAGATCATCGTTTTCGGGTAACACCGAGAGGTGACATCCGCACGGAGATCTATCGTGCCGACAAATTTAAGTGCAAGACACGTGAAATACACTGTGGATACCTTACAAAGGCCCACGAGGAATCAAACTTTAGTAAATACACATTGGATACTTTTCTGTCGTAGGAAAAGTCCAAGAGAAAAGCTACGTCACAATGAACCCGTGACTAGGTATCATATGTACATAGGGAAAACCTTTCATGAGTGGGGCTCCCGAGGACCACTTGTACTGGATTCAACTGCAGGTTCATCCAGAATTATGACACCTGGATATCTGAGATGATAGAACTCATCATCCCATGCCTTTGTGTAGATTCTTCTGACGATCATGGGTTTATTGAGCACTATCTGGTGCTTAATCTTCGTCATGACTAGCCACTGATGATGCATTTGCATGTGCATTTTTAATATGGGATTTCCTAACATATTATGTTCCAGACTGGCAAGTTCTCCAACAGTTTTACAAGGATAATGAAAACACTCGCCAGCTGGTCCTGCAAGACAATCATCACAAAAATGTCTATGATATGTTTGATAACAGTCAGGATCCATGCTATAAGGACTAACCCCATAATGCCACCACCAATTTGTTAGCCATGGAATTTGTGATTCTCTCTCATTTATCCATGTCGGGGCAAATTTAAGCTTTGTGTAGTGAGTCTCTTCTGGTCCATCTTTGTTAAGAAGATCCCACCACAGTCTTTCATAACCTGCAAAATTGTAAACAGTGTCAGGAAAAATAAGCTTTGGGTCGTCATGCAGCCATGAAATGAATTTGCCATGGGTATATGTGCCGATTTTTCTGACTCTGTTTATTACATAGGATTTATAATATTCTTTCGATCTGTCACTGCCACCAGTACAAATGACATACAGATCCCAAAAGTATTCTGAGAGATATCTCTCAACTTCATGTGAGGGAGCCATGCTGTGTGAATACATCTTCTCATGTATCCACCTATTACCTTTTGGGTACACCTTCCTGCCTGGGACCAAGTGTTGTAAATCCGTGTGACTCTGCAAGTTTCCATCTAGCACTTGGGTGTTTCGGAGGATCCAAGTTGGCCTCCATTTTTCTGCGTAAACAGGCCAGGGCTCATCATCTGCAATATATTTGAGCTCTTCCCTCTTATAGGCCTGATTCCATTCAGTTAGAATGAAAAAACAATGAAATTGAACTTGCTCTTTATTGTCATTCTCTTGTTCTTGATCCTTGAGGTATTCTCTGCTTAAAAAATCTGGAATGCAATTATCAGAACCTCTAATATGCTCAACTTCAAAACTAAAGTATGCAAAAAGGGCTTGCCATCTTGCAAACTTTGCATCTTCAGGGTTCTTAATTTCTTTTGTCAAAACTTTGTCCAGGGCTTTTGCATCAGTCCTGAGCAGAAAATACTTATTTTCCAAATGAACAGAAAACTTACTCAAACAATACCAGGCTGCTTTTACCTCTTTCTCAATAGGAGCATAGTTTGCCTCGACTTTGCTCCAGACTCCAGAGGCGAATAGAACAACCTGTTCTTTTTCCTTCAGGTCTTCTTTCTTTAGCTTTTTCTTGAGCACACCTCCCCAACCAACATTGCTGGCATCTGTTTCCACAACTTTATAAGCATTATCATCAGCAACATGCAGAATGGGCAGAATTCTTACCTTAGACTTTGTTTCTCTGACTGCTTGGGTGTGCTTGTCAGTCCAAGGCTTAGGGTTCTTTCTGAGTCTCTGATTTAACAGAGATCTGTCAATGGCACAATTTGGATAAAAATTTCTCACATAATTGAGGCACCCTAAAAACCTCTACAACTGGGTTTTGTCAAGAATGACATCAGGGAACTTATCAGCAAACTCCAGTGCGTGATGCTGTAGAGCAATCTGGCCATTTTAAATTTCATGTCCTAAGAACTTAATCTTTGTTTTGCATAACTCCATTTTCTTTTTGCTTAGGACAAGACCATTCCTTTTGACCAATTTCATAAAGATTTTCAGATGTCTGAAATGGTCACTTAAATTCTTAGAAAATATTAGCAGATCATCAATGTATGCAAGCAACCAATCTGCATAGGGCTTGAAGATAGAATCCATTACCTTCTGGAATTTTGATGGGGCATGCTTCAGACCAAAAGGCATAACATTCCATTCATAATGTCTGTGAGGGACACTGAATGCAGTCTTCCATCTGTCACCTTCTGCAATGGCGACCTGCCAGAAACCAGACTTTAAATCAAACTTTGAGAACACCTTGGCTCCTGATATTCTTCTTATCAAATCTCCTTTGTGAGGGATTGGATAAGTGTCATCTGCTAACACATTGTTCAGAGGCATATAATTTATCACTAAACGCGGAACTCCTCTGACTTGCTCACTTCGCTTGTTAACATAGAATCCATAGCAGTTCCATGGGCTACTGGATTCTCTGATTAGCTTCTTCTGTAGAAGCTATTGGATCTCATTCTGACAGTGCTGTCTGTCATGGACAGACATAGGTATGGCTCTTGACCTACAAGGCCTGTCAGTATATCCCTCCTTGTAGGGCAGCTCAATACTATGCTGCTTTCTATGCCAGAAGGCATTTGGCTCTTCAGAGCAGCACTGATCCTCAAATTCTTTCTGGATTTCAGCAATCTTTTTCTGAATCTCTGGAGAGCTTAACTGTTCTTCGATTCTGATAGTCTCCTTGTGATCTTTAAGCTCAACCAGGCTTTTCTCAATAGCTTGAAGTTTTTTCTCTTTCTCTTAGTAATAAATATATATGGTAGTTATTAATATTTGTACCATTCATATTGAAAGTTTTGAGTTCTCGTGACATATAAAGATATTAGGATATTATTTAGATAAACTATTTTTTTAAAAATTATTTGAAACAAAGTCTGTTTTGATTTGTTATTATTGAAAATACTAAATTTAATAATTTATTATTATAAATTTTAAATTAAGTATTAATAATTAGTAAATTAATATAAAATTTACAATTTAAATTTATGTGTTAAAAGGTGGTTAGTTTGACTGTTATGGTGAATAATTTATTTTTTAATTATTTTCTGGGTTAAATTTTATAGAAACATGTTATATCTGTCAATTAAATGTACTAATAATGACATTTATAAAATAATTACGCCATTTATAAAATAATTACGCCGATAGGCGTATCCCCCTATCGGAAGTAGGCTCTTTTGTGATTAGGCTAATTAATCTTTTTGATCTGATGGTCTAGATTGAAAGATGCTGGTATATTCTGGTCGTCGCCACTAAATCAATGGATGAAATTCAAAAAATTAACTTCCTTGCATATCTAAAACACGTGTTTAAACCATACTTAAATTAATTTTTTACAAAACATGATTAAAAATTTACTGTGCCATTTGCTGACCGCCACCTATCAAATTAAGAATTCCTCCCATCCCATAACCACCACGTTGATGGACACGTTGCTGATTACAAGCTGTGCTTGTGTCCTCATAGACGTGTGGGGATCTCCCATAACCACGTTGATGGGCACATTGCTGATTACAAGCTGTGATTGTCTCCTCGTAGACGTGTGGGGATCAGAGCCGATACGAGGAATTTAACAGTGACGTGAAGTGGGAATTGTCATAGCCATCTGGAAACGCCGGGGAATTTAACAGTCACGTGAAGTGGGCATTGTAATAGCCATCTGGAAACGTCGACGAGGCGTGGGCTTATAACTGTCGGTCCCATCATTGCCAGCGGCTAATGGAGAGCGCATCGATTTTCAAAGCTATGTTGTTGTCATAGAATTTTTTATCTCTTTCCTCTAAATCAAACCCCATTCCGTTGTTAACATGTTTTTGCATTTTTCTTGTCCAGACTATGGAAGAATTGATAGCCGATGTGCTGGACGTTGACGTTTTCAGGCAAACTATTGCATAAAGTGATCTTGTTAGGGCTTACAGTCTTTTTACCAACAGAGGTGGTCTGGTAAGAGTTAATTTTTGAAATACCCAACTCTCATTGAATCCTACTTTTGTCATCGTAAGTTGAGTAATGAGTTATTTCATTGTTCAAATTTTGAGTATGTCTTCATTTATAGTTGCATTCATGCTAAATATATATTTTAACTTTTAAGAGAAAAAGAACGTTTCTTCTTTATATTAATATATTTAGGATCTTAGATGTGCGAGGAAAGCATGTGATTGGTATTTAATGACTTAGGTTTGTTGTTTAATAGGTCCACCCACATGCTTTAGTTGAAAATCTAGATGAGTTATCAACTCTTCTTTAGGTAACTCTTGTGGCGGGCACTGTCAATCGTGGAAGTGCAGCAATAGGTGCCGGATTGATTGCAAACGATTGGACAGCTTTTTGTAGTTTGGACACAACAACATATGAATTTTCCGTAATTGATACTATTTTCAAATTGGGCGAACCAAAAACTAGAACTATTGTCAATGAGATTAATAACTCATTGACAGATACCTTCCTCTGAAACAATGGCAATTTTATTTCTCAGGTCTCATCTCCTATTAGTTTAAATTTATTTTGACAGGAAATTCTAAGGTTTCAAGCAGAGAATCTTGAAAAGAATAAGGCCACGTTTGAAAAAATAGCTGAAATAGCTTCCAGGAAGGGTTGCTCCCCGGGTCAACTTTCGCTTTCTTGGATTTTCCATCAGGGAAATGACATTTCACCGATCCCTGGCACCACCAAAATTAAAAATCTTGAAGAAAATATGGGTGCTCTTTCTGTTAACAACACGTCAGATGAGAGGAAGGAAATAGAAAACGTATTATCCACTTGTGGCTTCTTTGGAGATCGAAATCAGGCTACTTCATTGAATCTCACGTGGGTGAACTCAGAAACACCTCCTCTTTCTTCGTGGAAGCATACTGTCTGATGGATTTTAGCATCCATCTCTGCAAACAAAGTGAAATCGTCAGTTTATAGTGGATACGCATTTTTCCCTTTATTTTAAGCTTATTGTGAAGTTAAGCTTCGTGTTAGCGTTATGTGATTGGCGTTACATCCGCTAGGAAAAACCCTGATTGTAAGGGTGTTCATCCCATTGAGGTAATAAATAAATAATGTTAAACTACAACAAGGTATTGAATCTAGAATGTATTCAAACAGCTGGAACACCAGCCTCTCGTCAGTATGACATTTATATATGTATTTATAAAACAGACAGGTATGGCTCCACAATTACATATTTAATATATCTAAATTTTTAATTGAATAATAGTTTGTCGCAATAAAATAGCCATGCGATATAAGGATAAACGATTAACAAATAACAATGCGAGAAAATAAAGATTGGAACAAAACACAATAACCAACATGCCATATGATAATGACATTAATTCTTCAATCCTTACCCAAAGCATTGTAACGCAACTAAATGATGTTTTTTTTAGTTTTCTTTTCTTAAAATAATACTTTATTATTATAAAAATTAACTCATTTTAAATAACTATGTGTTTAAAAAAATATAGATTGGAACAAAACACAATAACTCCCGAATGTATTATATGATTTGAAAACCATAAAATATAGTTTTACATTTAAAAATCATTCAAATAAATTATAAATATAAATTTAATAAATAAATTTTTATATTAGATTTTATTTAGGAAATACTAATTTTATTATTAATTTTATTATTAATTTTTTTTATAGTAATTTTGGAGTGTTTTTTATTTTTAACATATAAAATTTAAACGAATTCTATTTTTTGAATTTCAAGATAAATTTTAATAAACACTAATCATTATTATTAATTATCATTATTAATTTTTTATAATCAAAATAAAAAAAAATGAAATTAATAATATAATTAAAACTTAAAGTTTACTTTAAAAATTTAAGTTTTTTATATCATATGTTTTAAATATTAATTTAGGAAAATAAAATATTAAAAATGTTTAAAAATATAAATTTCGTAGTATAAGTAACACACATTTTTTATTTTTTTATTAAAAGTGTATGAGATGTATAATTCTTTTTATGCTTACTCTTGCTTGGACACATCTTTCCTAAAATAAAAATAAAATGTTCATTAAATTAAGAAATAATGTCAACTATAATGAGAACAAAAGAAATTACATATGTTTGGTTAATTTTAATTAAAAACATTATTGGACCAATAGATGCATTAGAAAACCCTATATGATAGAGATATCTAATTCCTTTTGTGCTCAATCTTAGTTGGAATGTCAAATAAAATAATCTCTAACTAAAAACTAATGTGAGCTATAATTAAACAACTATATAGTTTTACATTTAAAAATCATTCAAATAAATTATTAATATAAATTTAATAAATGATTTTTTATATTAGATTTTAATTTAGGAAATATTAATTTTATTATAAAATTTTTTTTAGTAATTTTGGAGTGTTTTTTATTTTTAACATATAAAATTTAAACTAATTCTATTCTTTTTAATTTCAAGATAAATTTTAATAAACGCTAATCATTATTATTAAATATCATTATTAATTTTTTATATAAAAAAGTTAAAAATAAATTAATAATATAATTAAAACTTAAAGTTTACTTTAAAAAATTAAGTTTTTTATATCATATGTTTTAAATATTAATTTAGGAAAATAAAATATTAAAAGGTTTAAAAATATAAATTTGGTAGTATAAGTAATACAATTTTTGTTATTTTTTTATTAAAAGTGTATGAGATGTATAATTCTTTTTATGCTTACTCTAGCTTTGACACATCCTTCCTAAAATAAAAATAAAATTTTCATTAAATTAAGAAATAATGTCAACTATAATGAGAAAAAAAATTTACATATGTTTGGTTAATTTTAATTAAAAACATTATTGGACCAATCGATGCATTAGAAAACCCTATATGATAGAGGTATCTAATTCCTTTTGTGCTTAATTAAAAACATTATTGGACCAATAGATGTATTAGAAAACCCTATATGATAGATATATCTAATTCCTTTTGTGCTCAATCTTAGTTGGAATGTCAAATAAAATAATCTCTAACTAAAAACTAATGTGAGCTGTAATTAAACAACTATATAGTTTTACATTTAAAAATCATTCAAATAAATTATTAATATAAATTTAATAAATGATTTTTTATATTAGATTTTATTTAGGAAATATTAATTTTATTATAAAAAAAAATTTAGTAATTTTGGAGTGTTTTTTATTTTTAACATATAAAATTTAAACTAATTCTATTTTTTTTTAATTTCAAGATAAATTTTAATAAACACTAATCATTATTATTAATTATCATTATTAATTTTTTTATAATAAAAAAAATGAAATTAATAATATAATTAAAACTTAAAGTTTACTTTAAAAAATTAAGTTTTTTATATCATATGTTTTAAATATTAATTTAGGAAAATAAAATATTAAAAAGGTTTTAAAATATAAATTTGGTAGTATAAGTAATACCATTTTTGTTATTTTTTTATTAAAAGTGTATGAGATGTATAATTATTTTTATGCTTATTCTAGCTTTGACACATCTTTCCTAAAATAAAAATAAAATGTTCATTAAATTAAGAAATAATGTCAACTATAATCAGAAAAAAAAAATTACATATGTTTGGTTAATTTTAATTAAAAACATTATTGGACCAATCGATGCATTAGAAAACCCTATATGATAGAGGTATCTAATTCCTTTTGTGCTCAATCTTAGTTGGCATGTCAAATAAAATAGTCTCTAACTAAAAACTAATGTGAGCTATAATTAAAAAACTATACGTATTTGGTCAAAATTAATTAAAAACATTATAAAACATGAATAATCCATTATTATTGTGCTTATTCACTTTGTTCTTGAAATTACAACTCACTATGAAGGACTCATGGTTAAGATATTTTATTCTCACCCTCAACCATAAATAACATATTTTGATAGAAGAAGAGAAAAAACACTTATATTTGTCATTTAATATATATATATATATATATATTTCAATACTGATTATTCTAAAATGCTTCATTCCCTAAACAAAAGAAATAATTGAAGAAAAAATGTCTCAATGTTTAAATCAATTCCCTTGGGTTCACTAATTTCTTTGGTTTATAATATTAAACCCTTGGGTTTATTAGTTCTTTTGGTTTATAATATGAATAATCGATCAATTTCATCCATGATCAAATGTCACATTCTGAAAAATATTGTCTCAATGTCAAAATCACCCATGGCCAACCATGGTCATAGTTGGTCCAACGTCGCATTGTGACAACAATTGTCTCAATGTTTAAATCAATTCCCTTGGGTTCACCAAATCCTTTGGTTTATAATTTGTTGGGTAATGGATTTCTCTTGTGTTCACCAATTCCTTTGGTTTATAATATTAAACCCTTGGGTTTATTAGTTCTTTTGGTTTATAATATGAATAATCGATCAATGTCATCCACGATCAAATGTCACATTCTCACAAATATTGTCTCAATATAAAAATCACCCATGGCCAACCATGGTCATAGTTGTTCCAACGTCACATTGTGACAACAATTTTCTCAATGTTTAAATCAATTCCCTTGGGTTCACCAATTCCTTTGTTTTATAATTTCTTGGGTAATGGTTTTCCCTTGGGTTTAGCAATTCCTTTGGTTTATAATATTAAATCCTTGGGTTTGTTAGTTCTTTTGGTTTATAATATGAATAATTGATCAATGTCATCCATGATCAAATGTCACATTCTGACAAATATTGTCTCAATATGAAAATCACCCATGGCCAACCATGGTCATAGTTGGTCCAATGTCGCATTTGCGACAACAATTGTCTCAATGCTTGTCAATTCCTCGGGTTCACCACCTTTGTTTATAAATTTCTTTTGGGTAATGGTTTTCCCTTGGGTTCACCAATTCCTTTGGTTTATAATATTAAACCCTTGGGGTTATTAGTTCCTTTGGTTTGTAATATGAATAATCGATCAATGTCATCCACGATCAAATGTCACATTCTGAAAAATATTGTCTCAATATGAAAATCACCCATGACAAACCATTGTCATAGTTGGTCCAACGTCACATTGTGACAACAATTTTCTCGATGTTTAAATCAATTCCCTTAGGTTCACCAATTCCTTTAGTTTATAATTTGTTGCGTAATGGTTTTCCATTGGGTTCACCAATTCCTTTGGTTTATAATATTAAACCCTTGAGTTTATTAGTTCTTTTGGTTTATAATATGAATAATCGATGAATGTCATCCATGATCAAATGTCAAATTCGGAAACATTGTCTCAATATGAAAATCACACATGGCCAACCATGGTCATTGTTGGTCCAACGTCGCATTGTGGCAACAATTCTCTCAATGTTTAAATCAATTCCCTTGAGTTCACCAATTCCTTTGGTTTATAATATTAAACCCTTGGGTTTATTAGTTCCTTTGGTTTATAATATGAATAATTGATCAATGTCATCCACGATCAAATGTCACATCTTCGGCTAAATATTGTCTCAATATGAAAATCACCCATGGCCAACCATGGTCATAGTTGGTCCAACGTCGCATTGTGAAAAAAATTGTCTCGATGTTTAAATCAATTACCTTGGGTTCACCAATTCCTTTGGTTTATAATTTGTTCGGTAATGTTTTTCCCTTGGGTTCACCAATTCCTTTGGTTTATAATATCAAACCCTTGGGTTTATTAGTTCCTTTGGTTTATAATATGAATAATCGATCAATGTCATCCACGATCAAATGTCACATTCTGACAAATATTGTCTCGATATGAAAATCACCCATGGCCAACCATGGTCATAGTTGGTCCAACGTCACATTGTGACAACAATTTTCTCAATGTTTAAATCAATTCCCTTGGGTTCATCAATTCGTTTGGTTTATAATTTGTTGGGTAATTGTTTTCCCTTGGGTTCACCAATTCCTTTGGTTTATAATATTAAAACCTTGGGTTTATTAGTTATTTTTGTTTATAAAATGAATAATCAATCAATGTCATCCATGATCAATGTCACATTCTCTCAAATATTATCTGAATATTAAAATCACCCATGGCCAACCATGGTCATAGTTGGTCCAACGTCGCATTGTGACAACAATTGTATCAATGTTTAAATCAATTCCCTTGGGTTCACCAATTCCTTTGGTTTATAATATTAAACCCTTAGGTTTATTAGGTCTTTTGGTTTACAATATGAATTATCGATCAATGTCATCCATGATCAAATGTCACATTCTGACAAATATTTTCTCAATATGAAAATCACCCATGGCCAACCATGGTCATAGTCGGTCCAACGTCGCATTGTGACAACAATTGTCTCGATGTTTAAATCAATTCCCTTGGGTTCACCAATTCCTTTGGTTTATAATATTAAACCCTTTGGTTTATTAGTTCTTTTGGTTTATAATATGAATAATCGATCAACATCATCCATGATCATATGTCACATTCTGACAAATATTGTCTAAATATGAAAATCACCCATTGCCAACCATGGTCATAGTTGGTCGAACGTCGCATTGTGACAGCAATTGTCTCAATGTTTAAATAAATTCGCTTGGGTTCACCAATTCCTTTGGTTTATAATATTAAACCCTTGGGTTTATTAGTTCTTTTGGTTTATAATATGAATAATCGATCAATGTCAACCATCATCAAATTATCTGAATATGAAAATCACCCATAGTTGGTTCAACGTCGCATTGTGACAACAATTGTCTCAATGTTTAAATCAATTCCCTTGTGTTCACCAATTCCTTTGGTTTATAATTTGTTGGGTAATGGTTTTCCCTTGGGTTCACCAATTCCTTTGGTTTATAATATTAAACCCTTGGGTTTATTAGTTCTTTTGGTTTATAATATGAATAATCGATCAATGTCATCGATGATCAAATGTCACATTCTGACAAACATTGTCTCAATATGAAAATCACCCATGGCCAATCATGGTCATAGTTGGTCCAACATCGCATTGTGACAACAATTGTCTCAATGTTTAAATCATTTCCCTTGGGTTCACCAATTCCTTTGGTTTATAATATTAAACCCTTGGGTTTATTAGTTTTTTTTGTTTATAATATGAATAATCGATCAATGTCATCCATGATCAAATGTCACATTCTGACAAACATTGTCTCAATATGAAAATCACCCATGGCCAACCATGGTCATAGTTGGTCGAACGTCGCATTGTGACAACAATTGTCTCAATGTTTAAATCAATTCCCCTGGGTTCACCAATTCCTTTGGTTTATAATTTGTTGGGTAATGGTTTTCCCTTGGGTTCACCAATTCCTTTGGTTTATAATATTAAACCCTTGGGTTTATTAGTTCTTTTGGTTTATAATATGAATAATCGATCAATGTCATCCATGATCAAATGTCACATTCTGACAAATATTGTCTCAATATGGAAATCACCCATGGCCAACCATGGTCATAGTTGGTCCAACGTCGCATTGTGACAACAATTGTCTCAATGTTTAAATCAATTCCCTTGGGTTCACTAATTCCTTTTGGTTTATAATTTGTTGGGTAATGGTTGTCCCTTGGGTTCACCAATTCCTTTGGTTTATAATATTAAACCCTTGGGTTTATTAGTTTTTTTGGTTTATAATATGAATAATCGATCAATGTCATCCATGATCAAATGACACATTATGAGAAACATTTTCTCAATATGAAAATCACCCATGGCCAACCATGGTCATACTTGGTCCAACGTCGCATTGTGACAACAATTGTCTCAATGTTTAAATCAATTCCCTTGGGTTCACCAATTCCTTTTGGTTTATAATTTGTTGGGTAATGGTTGTCCCTTGGGCTCACCAATTCTTTTGGTTTATAATATGAAACCCTTGGGTTTATTAGTTCTTTTGGTTTATAATATGAATAATTTATCAATGTCATCCATGATCAAATGTGACATTCTGACAAATATTGTCTCAATATGAAAATCTCCCATGGCCAACCCTGCTCATAGTTGGTCCAACATCGCATTGTGACAACAATTCTCTCAATGTTTAAATCAATTCCCTTGGGTTCACCAATTTCTTTTGGTTTATAATTTGTTGGGTGATGGTTGTCCCTTGGGTTCACCAATTCCTTTGGTTTATAATATTAAACCCTTGGGTTAATTAGTTCTTTTGGTTTATAATATGAATAATCGATCAATGTCATCCATGATCAAATGTCACATTCTGACAAAGATTGTCTCAATATGAAAATCACCCATGGCCAACCTTGGTCATAGTTGGTCTAACGTCGCATTGTGACAACAATTGTCTCAATGTTTAAATCAATTCCCTTGGGTTCACCAATTCCTTTGGTTTATAATTTTTTGGGTAATGGTTTTCCCTTGGGTTCACCAATTGATTTGGTTTATAGTAGTAAACTCTTGGGTTTATAATGTTAATCACACATTCGGTTTATTACTCTCTTGAGTTTAAAATACTATTTCTCAGGGTATGTTAATTTCTTAGATTTTTCAATTTAAAATATTAATTCTTAGCGTTTATTAATCTTTATTGTTTATAATATTCATCCGTTAGGTTTATGATATTTATCCCTTGGGTTCGCTGATTCTTTTGCTTTATAAGATTAAACCCTTGGGTCGATTAGTTCTTTTGGTTTATAATGTTCATAATCTCGTTCGTTTATTAATATCTTATGTTTATAATATTGATTCTTATGGATTATTAATTTATTAGGTTTTTTAGTTTAAAATATCAATTCTTACGGTTTATTAATCTCTTGTGTTTTTAATATTGATCCCTTATGTTTATAATATTTATCCCTTGGATTCACCAATTCCTATGGTTTATAATATTTAAACCTTTGGTTTATGATGACATTGGGTTTGTATTATTAATTATCCCTTGGATTTATTAATATCTTCACTTGAAAATATTAATTGTTAGAGTTTATTAATCTCTTAGGTTTTTTGTTTTTAAATATTGTTTCATATGGTTTATTACTCTCTTGAGTTTAATATTATTAATATATTAATATATATTATAAATAAATATTCAAATATTTATTAATAATGATTATTAGTAATATTATAATATTATTATAATATTATTAATATATAATATATATTATTATAATATTATTAATATATTATTAGTTCTTTTGGTTTATTAATAATATAACCATCTATGATATTAATATATAAATAAATATTAAAATATTAAATATTATTTTTATTATTTTTATATTAATAAATATTATTAATATATATTATATATTATATATATTTCAAGTTAATTTATAGTATCTATATAGTTAATATTATTAATATATTAATAAATATTTTTAATATATATTATTAATAGTTATTATAATATTAAAAATATATATAAAATATTTTTGTATATATTAATAATATTATAATATTACTAATATTCATTATAAATAAATATTTAAATAGTTATTAATAATGATTATTTGTAATATTATAATATTATTAATAATATTATACTATTTTAATATTTATTTAGTAATATTAATAATATTATAATATTACTAATAATCATTATAAATAAATATTCAAATATTTATCAATAATGATTATTAGTAATATTATAATATTATTAATATATATTATTAATAAATATTCAAATTTTAGGAATATTGCTTCTGTGATCCATAAATTGTGAAAAAAAAATTCTTTCGGTAAAAATCACATCCAAATGAATTTGGTCGACGCGTTTCGAACCAGCCAATGTGGTTCATCATCAGGACTTGATGAAAAATCTGATCAGGAAACCCAATTAAATAGAAACGAGAAGCTCCAACTAGCCGTTGAAAGATAACGACTAGTTTGACTAAATCAAAGTCATACAAATAAATAAATATATATATATATATATATATATATATATATAATAATAATAATAATAAAAATAATAAAATAAAAAATAAAATAAATTAAAATATTAAATAAATAAATTAAAAAATAAAATAAATAAATAAATAAATTAAAATAAAATAATAAATAAATAAATTAAAAAATAAAATAAAATAAAATTAATTAATTAATTAAAAATAAAAAATAAAAATAAAAAATAAATAAAAATAAATAAAAATAAATAAATAAATAAATAAAAATAAATACTAATACTAATACTAATAATATAAAAATGATTAAAGATTATAATAAGAAATAATATGAATATTACTTAATTTTAATTTTTCTATAAGATTAAAAAATATAGGATTATTTCTATTAATAGAATAATAGTTAAAATATTTATTTTATCTAATATTATTTAAAAACAAAAAGGATTAAAGGATACTATAATCTAAAAAATAATAATAATAATAAATAAATAAATTAAAAAATTAAAAATAAATAAATAAATAAATAATAATAATAATAGTAATAATTTAATTTCTAACCATTTTATTTTATTTGATTTTATTAATTGAAATAGATTTATTCATTTTATTAATATTTATTATTATTATTAATATTATTTATTTATTTATTTAATTTATTTTTATTTTCATTATAAAAAAAAATAAAAAAATTTAAGAATGAAGAGCGGGAATCCAACACCTGCTAACCATCCACCCATCGTCCCTGTTGAGGTTAAGAGGCCTCTTTTCGATTTCCAAGGCTTCTCGCAACTTGCGGTGGTGGAAATGGTCAATCTTCGCAATCACCTTAGCATCTTCAATGCAAATGTGATGATTAGTCTTCTGAACATGCTCTACTAAGGCCGAGGAGCGCGATCTATTATGCTTAAGGTCAGCGACATGCTCCTGAATTCTTTGATTAATAGACCGACCTGTTTCACCAATATAAGGTGTCCCACAAGAGCATGGAATCAAGTACACCCCCTTACCATCCTTAGGGCAAATCGGGTCTTTAACAGACCTAAGGGAACTTCGAATGGTGCGGTAGGGTTTAAATGTTGAGGAACATTAAACTTCTTTAGGATCCTAGCGATCTTATCCGTAGTACCTTGGATAAATGGCAGGTGAACCCCAGATAACCGATCGCAAGGATCTTTCTTAACTCTAGGACCCCTTTCAGCTTTTTGAAAAGCTTTAAGGCAGTGATTTATACCATAACCATTTTTATTAAAAACCTTAAGGAGATGAGCCTTTTCACCTTCAAAATGGTTTACATCAGAGATTCTAAAGGCTCTGGTAGCTAAGGTGTTGAGAACCCCAAGTTTCTGAGCAGGGAAATGGTGAGAACTAGCATGTAAATACTGCTCAGTGTGCGTCTTCTTTCTATAAACTTGATGAGAAAAAGAACCATCTTCATTCCTAGAAAGGAGGACATCAAGAAAAGGCAAGCTACCTTCATCTTCAAATTCCATGGTGAACTTAATGAAGTCAGATTGATCATTAAGATGCTGGAAAAAAAAAGGTCCAATTTCTCCTTACCATGAGGCCACACAACACAAGTGTCATCGACAAACCTTTTCCAAAGCTTAGGTTGGAAAAGAGAAGAGGAAAGGGCTCTAGATTCAAAGTCTTCCATGAACAGATTAGCTACCACAGGAGAAAGGGGGGAACCCATGGCCACACCACAAGTCTGTTCAAAGAATTCACCCTCAAAAGAACTAATAAATATTCAAATATTTATTAATAATGATTATTAGTAATATTATATTATTTTAATATTTATTTAGTAATACTAATAATATTATAATATTACTAATAATCATTATAAATAAATATTCTAATATTATTAATGATTATTAGTAATATTATAATATTATTAATATATATTATTAATAATATAACCAACTATGATATAATATATATTATTAATATATTATTAGTTCTTTTGGTTTATTAATAATATAACCATCTATGATATATTAAATTATTATATATTTTTAATATTATTTTTATATTAATATATATTATATATATTTCAAGTTAATTTATACTATGTATATAGTTAATATTTTTAATATATATTACTAATAGTTATTATAATATTATTAATATATATAAAATATTTTTGTGATTTTAATCATAATTAATATATTTAATATATTAATATTCTTGTTAATATATAATATATATTTTTCAAGTTAATATAATAAATTTATTATATATAATATTTATTTATTGATATATAAATTAATGTGATGGGTAGTGGATATAGGCCTCGTCGTATATCAACTATATTGGTAAATGTGGTTGTAAATCTATTTTATATATGTCTATCCGCCTATATCAACCACATTAGTAAATATAATGTGTTTGTGCTAGTTATACTAATAATGAAAGTCTAATACGCGGGAATAATTTATTTCTACTGTCAATTAAATGTATGGCGTTGTCTAACGAGCAGGAGGAATTGCCCAGACGGTCAAAATTGGCCGGAATCCGGGCCAAAAGAATTTTAAAAATCTTGCAGAAACAGTGCTTGAATCTTGATTTTAACATTGGAAATAGATTCAGCACCATCAAAAACCTGTAAGACACCCAAAATATTAAACTTTGATAGTTATAACATGGATTCAGAAAAATTCCTGCCGGATTTTTTGAAAATCTTACCGAAATTGTCATGATTTTCAGGGCGATTCCTCCGGCTAGTTAGACTACGGCTTAAATGTATTAATAATGACATCCATAAAATAGTCGCGAGAAATAGTTTATCACTTTAACTTTTTGTTTTAGTTCAACTTTATGGAAACATGTTGTACTTGTAACTGTTATAAAATAGTTGACACTTGTAAAATAGTTGTACTAATAATGACAGTGAATCCGATCCGATGTAATAATACAGTGAATCTGGAAATTCTCATTCTCTAAACATTCCCGTTCCAATTTTTAATATAAAACAAATCTCGTGCGTATAAAAATTTAATAAAAACCAACATGAATTCAACATCCCAAATGACAATCATTACAAGAATAAAAGACAATCCTAACCTATACATGTGCGTTAGCAATCCTACGAATAAAAAACACATCTCGCCTTCATGTTTGAGGCTTATTTTAACCACGCCACTAATGCCGGAGATTTTAAATCAATACGGATCCGTTAATCATATTTCCTTCTCTCTCTGTCTATCTAGCACTTGGGAAGGTCTGCAGGGGGAGGCTCCAATGTTGCCAAAGGACCGCGACCGTTTTTCACTAGGAACACCATATTCAAGCCCCACGCTAAATGGTCGTCTAAATGGCAGTGCAGAAACCACACTTCTGTCCAAAGAAGCAAGATAATTTGCATTTAATATCGAGCTATAATTTGGGAATAAATTCGGTGTGATAAAAATCAAATTGAAGAGCAATATACCTGGATTGTCAGCTTTGAATCTTATGGCAACCCACCCGCTTACTGGAGCGATCACTGTGTTGCGCTGTAGAGGATCAACCAGATTAAACTTAAGAGGGTCGGTTTTTGGGTTATAGTTTCCGAAACCTTGTCCCACAACGTAAAAATCATAACCATGAAGATGCATCGGATGGTTCTCTGCCACGAAGATGTTGGATGGTTCTCTGCCACGAAGATGTTTGTTGACTGATAGACCAATTGTACTGTTGAGTTGTATGTGACAACTCTCACTTTTGTTGCCAGTTCAGGAGCCCAAAGCCTTTTGGGAATATTGTCCCCTGTATAGTTGAATCTAAGGGGAGGTTTTGATGGAAAATCCCTCATAAACACACCATTAATACCGAAATAATAAGCTTGAAGCAGGGCGACGCTGGTCAATACAAAGGACATGTTGTTCACGCTTGCACTGAGCCTAGTTCCGCTGGGGCCTTGACAGGTGTTTCCAGCTTCACATGGAAGTAATCCCAGTCCAACTGTGGCGATGAGGCTGTCATCTATGCTGTGCGGAACGTTCACTGGGAACTCTTTGGAATTGAGACTTCGCAGTGCTGTACTGAATCTAGTGACAACCGCAGTGTAGTATGGAAGCTTAGGTAAAATGGGGCGTGTATTTTGATGTCCCACATACTCAAAAATGGCTGTAGTTGTACTGTTATCGAAAGCCCCTGCTGCCTGATTATTATAATCTCGCGCAGCCATATAGTATCTGCCCACAGGTTGGTCGGCCGTGACGAGAACATCAGTAGTCTGCCCGGGAGCAATGACGATCACATCTGTTTTGTATGGCTTGGTGTAGGAAGCATCCACTGCTACAACTGTAAATTTGTGGCCTGCTATCTTGAAAAAGTGCGCACTATTGAGTGCAGCGTTGACCATACGCAGAAGGTAAGTTTCTCCTTGTTTCACAGGAAACCGAAATGTTCCTGCATCAACAATATCAGCTACAAGTCAATATTCAACAAACAAACCGATTTATATAATTTCAATACCTGATCTATGTATTAATACCTGGCCTAGAGCAGTTATACAGGTCTCCTGGCTGTCCATTTAGGGTATATGCATCCGACAAATTGGGCGCACCACCAGTACGGAATGCTTCGTCTATAACCGCAATAGGATCAGCGTTCCACCATTCTCCTGTTCAATTACAGCATCATTTTTAATCAATATTAGCCATTAAACAAACAACGTTTTCTGTATTGAAGATCAAAGCAACTCATTACCTATTATAAATGGAGTTTCGGCATGGGGTTTAGGAAAGGGATATGAACTTTCTTTCTTAGGGTAGATTAAGAAAGCTCCATGCACAGAAGCTAGGAGCCATGACACATGAGCATGCCACCACAAGGTTCCTTCTTGATCAGTAATGCTGAATCTGTATGTGTAACGTCCACCAGGTTGAATGGGGCATTGTGTAATATATCCAGGTCCATCAGCCCACCCTGTACGCAGCTGCCTCACTCCATGCCTGACAGATATAAGAACCATTCTTATAATCTTTACCCATCAAATCTATCTATAAAGACCGCATCTATACGCATCAAATCTTTCTATAAATCGCAGTAGATAGGCAACGCCTATCCATTATACTGTCAGAAGTCCTTATGTTTATGGTTCCGCCAAAGGTATGTCAAAGTTTTATATACAATATGAATGCTCATAAAACCATAAAAACATTGACATAATATTGATGGAACAATGAGTAACTGAACCCTAATATTATATAATAACTAAGCATTGTCGCAGCAGATATAATGTTCTTATCTGCTGCTCTTAAAGAAGTCCAATTCAGGTTAAAATGACATACTAAGTATTTGGCTCTGTTATAAACCTTAACAATAAGACTGTCCCCATTGCGTACATGAATCGTTGGGCCTGGTAGCTGTCCATTGACGACGACTAATTCATACGTCTTGCATAGCCTGGTAATATTTTTTGGTTCAATCTGCGTAGGCATCCAAACATCAAACATTAAAGATATCCTCTAAGTGAAGTCTTTCCTTTTTCTAAAGCTTATGGGCTAAACAGACATAAACTTCAAAATGGGTAATAAACAAACTTACAATGAAGGTATATCTGTGGACGTCTGCGTTTGTGATGGCAGCCAAAGAAGCAACAAATGAGATTAGAAAAACAAGCCTGAATGCACATACTGCCTGCAATGACATTATTACGACCCAGAAAATGGTGTATGTAACTAACTAACTAACGTCCTTCACTGACTCAACAAGTAAACGAATGAATAGTTCAGCGACGAGTAACACCACTCGACACTGGATGCATTACTGGTCTGTGTTTCTGTAACGAGACCGAATATATATAGGAAACCAAAACGTGTTGTAGCAAGTTGTTAGAAATAATTTAATTTATTGTGGAACGACAAGACAACTGGCATTATCATTGATCGTGAGGAAGAGTAGAGGCTTTCACTGTATGAATTTTTAATCCAATCATGACAGCTACTGACAAGAAGAAAATGTCGCAGCTTCATAGCTAGCATCTCCACAGTTCTTATCTTTTATAGATTTTGCTTACATGCTGTAACATCTCCCTCAACTTGTTCCCATAAATTTTAATAGGTTTTGGTTAATATATTTATATGCTGTAATATCTAGTGCAACTTTTTCCGGTATATTTATAGGTTTTGCTTGTAGTTGTGGCATCATGGAATAAACTTTAATCAAAGGAAAGAAATAAACTTTAATCATTTAATAATCCAAACCAATATTTATACAAATTAACAAACGTTAAAGCATTGTCATTATTGGATACAAATGTATTTATTTTTATTGTGCATTTTCGCGTGCGGGGAGAGGGGTCGGGGAGTGCCTAACATATTCGAGATGAACGTCTGCGTAAAAGATAAAATCAATGCGGGGTCATCTCATATCCTTTTGGATTGTGCAGCTTTTATTCATTAAAAACGAGCTTTTTTTAGTGTATTGAAGATTCTTAAGGTTAGGATTAGATAAATTTCATAACAACAAAATCTATTAAATTTTAATCAAAACTAATTAAATATTATTAAAAAAATACATAATAAAGAACTAATGAACCAGAAAAAACCAACTTAAAAATCATAAAAAGATGATTTTTAAATCATAAAAAAATGATTTAAAATCAAAATGAAAAAGTAGATAGAGACTAATGAAACCACATGAATAAACTTTGAAATCATTTAAAGAATCAAAACCGATATACTATAAACGTTAAACACACACACAAACAAATTTTGACTTACTTTATTTATTTTGATTTCATTTTCAATCAATTTCAAAGGAAATTCGTTGCTTCATTACAAAACTCCAATCACACAGAAATATGTGTCTGTCTAAAGTCTTTATATGAGCCAATTAAATGAAGCAGTGTGCCATAACATAAGTCGGCGTCATAATAAATTCATTACGGTAGAGCGGCGAACATGATAATATTCGTTGATTTTTCGTAATAGGTTGAAAAATTGTACGAAATATGAATTAAGGATTAAACTAGCAATTGCACTAAGAGGTGCAAGGGAACGCCG
>JAXQQM020062401.1:0-23374 GCA_034641835.2 Pinus albicaulis
TATTGAGCTCCAAATATGTTCTTTCTTCCACCACATTCCACTCCATTTCCTTTGTCCATTATTAATCACAGGCTCAAATGATCAGTAGAATTAGTTAAAATTTCTTTAAGAATATATATCATGACTAACTTGCTATGTTTTTATGATTTTGTCATTGTAGTACTTTTTGAACTAGATCTAGCTAGAGAATGCAGACATTCTGTAGCTAGTTGCCGATTCTGCAGCTGTCTTCATGTCTACGCGGGTTCCAAGTGTCATCTCGGAGGAAAGCACATATGGTCGTATTCCACATCATTCCCTCATCATTTGTTTCTCTCCACGAAGTTTGAACGGAATTCTGTAGGCGGTTATGTACGTGGGAACTCAAACTAGGAGAGAGACTCCTAATAGGACAAGGACAGTCCAGATGTCCTTAATTATATTACGTAACCACCATCAGAGTCCTAGTTTGGTTTTTATTTGGAAAGACAATTATCCCTAGGTTATCTCAAGACAGTTATGTAATTTTGTTACAAATATGGCTCGGGAAACCAAGAGACAAGGAGAGATTTTGTGATTGATTGCTAGATTTCAGAAGTTCGAAAACGCTCTATTTTTGAAGTAATTTCTCTTTAATGAAAGAAGCAACACTTCCTTGAAAGCGTTGAGTCAATCTTGAAGTATATTTCGTGTTTCTCCAGTGGTAGAGGGCCCCTGCTACCTGAGCAGCCTTGTTTATACGGTTTAGATAAGTATTTTAGTCTCGTTTTCATTTCTAGCTTAGGCAAGTTTCTGAAGTTTATGTTCATACTTGTTTACATTAATTATCACAGCTAGGCTTACTCTTACAAACTCTTCCAAAATATCATCACAATGAATAAGGCATAGCTGTGGTATTGTAGGTTTTAGTTGCATTTCCTTTCGAATTTTATGATTTATGCTTGTTTACACTAAGTGTCACAGCCGGTCTTACTCCTACAAACTCTTCCAAAATATCATTAACAATGAATAAGAAACAGCTATGGTGTCTTAGATTCTAGTTGTATTCGCTTTCAATCTTATGTTTATGTTTAGTTGCATTGAATAATACAGCCAGACTTGTTTTACAAACTCTTCCAAAATATCATTCCTATTGAACGAGATGGGTTGTAGAATTCGATCGACTAGTTGCATGTTAATTTAGTTATAGCACTCTGGAGGTTGATTGCATTTAGTTCAGCTCTGTCACTACATTCCCAGTTTTATAATGGAATTTTAGTTTAACTTTGTTCACTATACTTCAAGTAGATTAGAAGCACTCTAGTTCAGTCTCAGTTCATTTTGTTTCAAGAAAATATTAATGGCATTCTAATTTAAGTTGTAGTCACTGTCTTTTAAGATTGATAGACCGCTTTCTAGCCTAGGTTATCCATTATATTTCAAGTAGTATTAGTTGTAAAAATTAGTATTTCGGCCTTCATTATTTACAAACTTACTTTTGTTCTGAATTTATATTGATACATCATCACATGAACAGGGGTCAGTAATATCAGTTTAAGGCTTTGATCATTCTGCAAATCTTTTACAAATTCACCTATAGCATTTTTCCCAAGCATTATTTTATAAAATCTCAAAACTTATGAATAAGGCCTAGAAGTGATAAGTCAAGTTACAGAATAGGGTAACTTCAGCATCATAGGTTAATCTAGAATAGAAACCTTACTGTGTTACAAATAATCATTTTGTAATATTGTGAGTTGATTGTTTATTTAGGAGAACTTCATTTACACTTAACTTGTCCATTTCTCAAGCTCTTCCAACACACCTTTAATGAATGAATTGGATAATTTCAAGCTCATGTTGTGATTTATTTTCTTGCAATGAAGTTATTATCAAGCTTTGCATTTGTTGTTTGTCATCCATAGTTTAGGCTTTGTTCTGTTTTAAATAACCAATAGCTTCTTTTCACCAGCACTTAGTTCTTTCCCTTTTCAAACATAAAACCATAAAAACAAAAACATCATAAAACACTAAACACAACGTAGTGAGAAACAAATACCTAGGCACATATAGTGCACCACACTTCAGCAGTTTACCAACCTTGGTTGACAATTAATGAACTCAATTTAGGAACACTAGGTTGAGCACAAACATTTTGGCGCCGTTGCCAACGAAGTGTAACTAGGTAGCCTTGTTTCTTAACTTCCAAAAAAAATGATATGCGTAGAGAGAGAGACTCAAGGGGTAGATTCATAAGAAGCAGAAGTTTGATTCCTAGAACATCACTTGTTTCACCTAGACCAAGAGCCAGTACACCTCCAACTCAAACGCACATTCCATCCTTTACTGATCCTAGACTTCCAGAAGACTTAAGATCAAATATTCCATTAGAAAGACCTTCCACTTCATCCACTGAACCTGTCTAAGAAGAAGATTCAAGGACCCCTGCTAGAGATAAAAAAATTTCGACTTCCATGGAAGAATCAACTATGGCAGAAGAAGGGGGAGGAGGAGTATTTAATGGAGAACACACATTATTTGGATGGGGTAGAGGTATAGGTAGAGGAGAAGGAGGTAGAGGTGTAGAAGGAGAAGGAAGTAGAGGAAGAGGTAGAAGAGAAATGGGAAACTCTTTTGGGTTTCCTATAGTAGATGAAGAAACCAATACAACTATGAAAAACATTTCACCCTTTATCCTTCCAAACTTCTATGGACTTAAAACTGAAGATCCTAAAACCTTCCTATTTGAATTTGAAGTCCTATGTAGAACTTATGACTACTTACAAGATTCTAAAAAACTTAAACTATTTCCTTCAACATTTAAAGGAGCAGCATTGAAGTGGTTTATGAGTTTGATCAACAGTTCTATTAGAACATGGGAAGATATGAAACAAGCATTTCTAGAGAGGTATTTGGATTATTGTATGCCAATCAATCATAAGGAGGAAGTTTTTAAGATGATACAAAAAGAAGATGAAAACCTGGAAGATTTATTGGAGAGATTTCATTACAACATCAAAAGAGAAAAAATGGAGAACTTAGACCAGGACACCTTAAAAGCTCTCTTGTTGAAGACAATTAGGGATGAATGGTTGGATATTTTTAACATGATGGGAAAAGGGGATATATCTCAGCTCACATTACCTAAAATATCTGAGTTATGTATCAACCTTTCAAGAGGGAAATCCAAAACTGTAAAAGGTCCAAGAGACCCTGCTCTTGCAAGGGTAAGTAAGTCTGCTTTTGGGACAGTAAGTAGGGTAGAGATAGGGCATATGCTTGATGAATTCAAATCTTACATCTTAGGGAGTCTTAGTGAACAAATAGACACCCTTAAGTTACAAAACAAGCAAAAAGCTGAATCTGATGCCTTAGCAATATTTTGTCCCAAATGTAGAAAGAAGCATGCCTTGAGAGAATGCCCTTTGGATGCAAAAGTTGTAGACACTTGTGTAATTTGTTCAGAAAAACATGAGACCAAGAGTTGTCCTTCACTTCCTAGTCTTAAAGCTGTCTTTCAAGAGGAAACTCCTAGAAATTCCACAGAATCTCTCAATTTTGTCTCTAGAAGGCCTTGGCAAGGACCTCAAACACAAGGATTCCATGATCAATTGTATAATCAACCTCCACTAAATTGGAATTCTTGGCAGCAACCTTGGCCTCAATTTCAAAATCAATCTCAAGCTTGGGCACAAGGAGCACAAAATCCCTATGGAAGATACTCCCAGTACTATCAATATCCACCATCCTATCCACCATACCCACATTTTTCTCCTCAAAATCCTCAACAGAATCCTCAGAACCCACAACATCAAAATCAACCACTTCCATTACCATTTCCTCAGAAATCAAATTAGTTGCCTGCTCAACCCATACCAAACCCCAACAATAAAAATCCTCAGAATACATACATGATAGAAGGCCAACAGTTTCCAACTTATTTAATTACTCCTCTAGACCTTAGTGATGTTCAGCTTAGGTCTGGAAGAATACTTGAAAAGAGGAAACCTTCTGTGATCATACAATAACAAGACAACTCTGAAGAAGATTCTCTACAGGAAAATAAAAGTCTTGAAGAAGACACATCTTTTCAGGACCCAAACATTGAAAAATCAAAACAAAAAGAACCATTCATTTCAACTCCTGTATTAGAGCAGCCATCAACATCCACTTCTACACCTCCCTTTCCAGAAAGATTACAAATTGATAGGGGTGTAGAAAAACAAATTATGGTGCCTAAATATGATTTCCTAGATGAGCTGAGAAATGTTTGCATTAAGATTCCATTATTACAAGCTATCAAGGAAATTCCAATTTTAGCAAAGACAATAAAGGAGTTGAGCATGAAGAAAACAAGAAAAAGAATAAGAGAGACAAAGAAAATTCAACTGGAAGGAAAAATAGCAAACAATATGATGGGTAAGATTGCTATTCCAAAGTATCTAGACCCAGGAAATCCAGTTGTTAAAATTCACATCAATGGAATTAAGATCCAAAACACACTCATTGATTTAGGAGCAACAATCAATATCATGAGTAGACAAATCATGGATAAACTGAAACTTCCTAATCTTCTTTTTACACCCACATTATTAAAATTAGAAAATAGATCTGTGATTAAACCTGATGGGGTAATAGAAGACATTCTAGTGTCCCTATATCCTTGGGAGTACCCTGTGGATTTCATGATCCTAAGTCCTAAGAATAATCTAGGAGGGCATCGTATTATATTAGGAAGACCTTGGTTAGCTACAGCTGATGCTTTCATTAGTTGTAGATCCGGTGATATGTACATATCTGATGGTAGTTCAACTAAGAAATTCACTTTGTATCCTCCAGCAAGGACAATTACAAATTTAGATGATACTCAATGGATAGAGGATGAAGAAGACTTACAACCTCTCTTCACAATTTCAGAAATTAGTGAAGATAGCCAAATTCTGAATACTTTAGAAAACTTTGAATCCTCTTCAGAATACAAACATGAACAATTTCAAGAAGAATCCAACATTGATTTTTTGTCATCAAGACAGATGTCTCTTTATTCTATGGATAAATTTGGCAGCTCTATAATTGAGATATTTTGAGGGAAAACTTTGAACATAAACAAGAACCTAGAAAAATCTCAACAAGAAGAGTTAGTCAAGATCTTACAGAGACATTCTTCTGCATATGCATGGGAGTACACTGATATGAAAGGGATAAGCCCCAAGATTTGCACTCATCACATCTACATAGAGGAAAATTGTAAACCAATCAGACAACCTCAAAGACGAATGAATCCAAATCTTAGGGAGATTGTTAAAGAAGAATTGCAGAAATTGTTGAATGTCAACTTTATCTATCTTATTTCAGATAGTCAGTGGGTTTCTCCTTTGGTAATTGTGCCAAAGAAAAATGGTAAATGGAGGGTATGTATTGACTACCGAGAATTAAACAAAGCTACTCTTAAAGATCATTTTCACCTACCTTTCATAGATCAGGTGTTAGATACCTTAGCTGGAAAAAAGTACTTCTCATTTCTAGATGGGTTTAGTGGTTATAATCAAATTCAAGTAGCACTTGAGGATCAAGACAAAACCACATTTACCTGTCCTTGGGGTACCTATGCTTATCGGGTATTGCCATTTGGATTATGCAATGCACCTGCAACATTTCAAAGGGTAGTATTAGGAATCTTTTCAGATCTAATACATGATTGTGTAGAGGTATATATGGATGATTTCACAGTTTATGGAAACACATTTGAAGAAGCCTTAGCAAACTTGGAAATTTTTTTAAAAAGATGTAAAGAAGCAAATCTTTCACTTAGTCATGAGAAGTGTTTTATGATGTTTACTGAAGGAATTGTTTTAGGACATCACATTTCAGGGGATGGGATTAGAGTTGATGAGTCAAAAGTTGAAGTCATATCTAACTTATCTATTCCAAGTTGTCAAAAAGATGTTAGGAGTTTTCTAGGATTTACAGGATATTATCGAAGATTTATAGAAAACTTCATCAAAATAGAATCTCCACTCTTCAAATTACTTACCAAAGATTGTGAATTCAAA
This sequence comes from Pinus albicaulis, assembly GCA_034641835.2. Classification (NCBI taxonomy): domain Eukaryota; kingdom Viridiplantae; phylum Streptophyta; class Pinopsida; order Pinales; family Pinaceae; genus Pinus; species Pinus albicaulis. The sequence goes on from JAXQQM020062401.1 coordinate 6,012, forward strand.
TGGAATTCTGATTGCCAGTTAGCCTTTGAGACCCTGAAAACAAAAATTTCTGAAGCACCTATTTTAAGGGGACCTAACTAGAAGCTACCTTTTCATATTTCAACATATGCCTCAGATACAGCTCTAGGAGCAGTATTGGGACAAAAAGACCTGATTCCTTATGCCATCTACTATACCAGTAAAATTTTGACTCCTTCAAAGTTAAAATATACTGTAACTGAGAAAGAGTTTTTAGCTGTTGTTCATGCCATAAACAAATTCAGACACTATATAATAGGCTATGAAACTTTTGTTCACACAAATCACTCTGCAATTAGATATTTAATGAACAAATCAATTACTAATGGCAGAGTCATAAGATGGTTATTGCTTTTACAAGAATTCAACATTACCATTCTAGATAGGCCTGGAAAACAAAACACAGTAGCTGATTTCCTATCTAGACTCCAAAACATCAAAGATGACACTCCATTTGAAGATCAATTTCCTGATGAATATCTTTTTGCAATTTCTACTCAAACTCCTTGGTTTGCTGACATTGCTAATTATTTAGTTTCAGGAAAATTTCCTTCAATAATGAATGCAAGAGATAAAAGAAAAATCATTTATGACAGTGCAAAATATTCATGGGTTGCTAATGAGTTGTACAAGACAGGTCCATATTTTATCATTAGGAGATGTGTTCGGGAAGATGAGATGCCTGAGATTCTCAAAGCATGTCATGATAAACCTTGTGGCAGACACTTTGCTGATAAGAGGACAGCTTATAAGGTCCTTCATTTAGGATATTATTGGCCATCCCTTTTTAAAGATGCTAAAGAGTATGTCAAAAGGTGTGACAGTTGCCAAAGGGTAGGGAAACCTTCTCCTTCAGATGAGATGCCATTGCAGCCTCAGGTACATATTGAACCTTTTGAAAAATGGGTTTTGGATTTTGTAGGACCTATTAGTCCTCCATCAAGACAAAAGAAATATATATTAGTTTGCACTGATTATGTTACCAAATGGGTAGAGGCCAAGCCATTAATTTTTGCTACTGAAGCATCTGTAGCTAATTTTCTTTTTGAGGATATTTTTACTCGTTTTGGTGTCCCAAGGGAAATTGTTACAGATCAAGGAGCTCAATTCACATCAAGGCTAGTGGAGCAAATGATTGAGAGGTACAAAATCAGACACATAAAATCTACTCCCTATCATCCACAAGCAAATGGTCAAGTAGAATCTACTAATAAGGTCATTGAAGGGATCCTAACAAATACTGTTCATTTACATAGAAGAGATTGGGTAGATAGGCTTCCTGAAGCCTTGTGGGCCTATAGAACTACATGGAGAAGCACAACAGGCCATACTCCTTATGAACTTGTTTATGGAAAGAAAGTTTTTTTTCCCACAGAGTTCCAGATTCAAGCTTTCAAAATGGCAGTTCAGCTAGGACTTGATCTAAAAGAGGCACAAAAGCAAAGATTGGAGCAGAATAATGAATTGGATGAAATCAGACAAGATGCAGTTCAGAAAACAAGTATAGTCCAACAGCAAAGGACTAGATGGCATGATAAGTACATCAAAGAAAAGAAGTTCAAAGAAGGTGACTGGGCTCTCTTGTTTTATTCAAAGTTCAAAGATTTTCAAGGTAAATTCCAAACAAATTGGCTTGGGCCATATGAAATTGTGAAATTTTTTGACAATGGAGCAATAAAAATCAGGACAATAGATGAAGAAGAGGTCACTTTTCTTGTGAATGGTCATAGATTGAAGTTGTATCATAAGCCACTTTCAAGAGAAGAATTTGTCAAGAAGTTCCAGGAAAACAGTAATGTGAAGTTAATGAAGAAGAATCTTTCTTCTTCATCAACTTAATTGAATTTTCTGAAGTCATTTTATTGAAAAAAAATAAAAAAATAAAAAAAATAAAAAATAAAAAATAAAATAAAAAAATAAAAAATAAAAATAAAGTATAAACATGAAAACTAATCACTGATTAGCATGTTTATACAGAAAAGGTAGAGTGAAAATCAGAATCTTTCTGACACTTTAGCTTTTCAAATTTGTTTTTTTGCAAGCAGTTGTTACAAAATCATAAGTGCAGATCCATTTCACTTATGGTCCATTTCATACTTCATTTCATTCATTCATCCATACTCCATTTCATTCATTCAGCCACACTTCATTCATTTCACTCCATGGTCCACCTCATTTCCATTCCAGATTTTTAAAGTTTGATGTCTTTCTGCAATTGAATAATACATATCATGAATTGCAGGACACTTCTCATGCTTCACTCCATTTCATAAGTTTTGATCCATTCCACTCCATTATTTACTTCATTCATATTCCATTACATCATATTTCATTATCCATCTTCACTCATTCCATACAACATTCCACTCATGCTCCAAACCAGTCCATTTCATGTTTCAAGTTCTCTACAGGTACATTCTGCAATCAATCAGACATTCTGCAGCCAGTCAGACATTCTGCAGCTAGAGATCCTGAAGGCATTGTCTAGTAATCACATGATCTGCAATAAAATGATCCTGCATATTCGTGACAACAAGCAAAATCAAGAAGGTTATGAAGACTCAAAAATTAATGATTTTCAGGAGAGAACAAATCATATGAAGAACAAAAAAAAAAAATCAGAGGAAAGGCAAAGGTAAAAGTTCTGATTATAATGACATATCATGAAAGATTTTAGTATAGTTAGGTTATGAATAATTCAAAAAGTTGTTTTAATTAATTTTGTTGATCATGCCTAACAAACCTCCCGCAAAAAATTTGGATAAAACTCCTTCTATTCCACCATTTCAAATCCCATATCCGATCATCATTCAAAAAATCTAAACGGTTAAAGTGCTGAAGTGATTGGATTAGTCACGTCACTAGGCCAAAGCATTTAATGATGATTTTGAATTTGTTACAAAATATCTCCGCGGTATTTTCTTCTGTGATATCTTTCAACTCATATACATCATCCTCACCTCATTATATTCATTCCGTAACCACTCCATATCACTCTTTCCCATAGCCAACTTTTAACCATTCCAGTCTGTAAAACAGAGGAAACGTTTGTGGGGTAAAAACATCCCTGTAATAGCCATTGTCACCGTGAACAGAGGAGCAACAATTTGAAGGTTGGAAAGAGAAGTGATGGGTCTCATAGTGAGGACAGAACCGGTGGGAACTAAGTACTTGGAGGGTTATCCTCAAGTCAGAGAAATGTTACAACAAGCAGGGTGGTTGCAATTCTTTGAAAAATTCAATGGGTTTCACAAAGAGGTGACCAAAATGTTTGCAAGATCCTTCAATGGAGCTGAGGTCGAGATAGGAGATATTAAATTCACCATTACAGAAGCTTCCATTGCAGAAGCAACCAAATTTCCCAGACAAGGAGAAAGGTGGTTCAAGAATAGAGAATTTTATAACGAAGCATGGAAGCAGATACTCAAGTCACCAGGTATGGATGTTACCATTTTTAAAAAGGGTATCCCTAGCTCTGCACTAAAGAACAAATGGAGGAACATGTTGCTTATCTTGCAAAAATTCATCACTTGTGAAGGAAGATATGGTACTTTCTATTTCTATCATATTCGGTTGATAATGCATTTCTTAGAAGAAGAACTCAATTTGCCCTTTTTCTTGCTTCATAGTTTAAAGAAAATGGCCTCAAGTGTTCAAAAGAGAATTCAATTTCTGGAAACAACCTTATACCACCATGGTTTAGTCAAAATTTTGATTGAACATCATTTGAGCAAAATGGGAGATAATTGGGAAGATTTCTTAGTGAGAAATCACTTTGAAGAACCCAAGGAACCTCCACCTGAAGAAAAACCTACAAAAAGAAGCAAAAAATGGAAAACCTCCAAAACTTAAACTGGTAAAACAATACTTGAAAGCAGTGAAGAAATGATTTCTGAGAAATTGACTCAGATTAAGAAGCATCTTAAGAAAGAGAGGATAATAAGAAAATTTGCCAGAGAGAAAGGAGAAGGGCCATCTCAACCGAGAAGGAGCCACAGACTTAGAGGGATACTAAAGAAAACAAAGGTTAAACAAACTGGAGTCATAAACATAGAGGATGAAGAAACACCTATTGAGGAGGATTTTGATGAAGGAGCTCCTGAAATAGACCCTGTACAACAAGAAATTTACAACTATGTTGAAACATTAGAGAAAAGAGCTTCAGAAGGAAGAGACATAACTCCTAGTCCACCAAAATATGCAGTTGATATCCTAAGGAGGGATAAATATGAGTTAGAAATACTCAACAGACATATCAAGAATGAGAATGAAATTCTGAGAGAGCAAGTTAAACTAAAAACTGATATGAATTCAACTCTGTCTCTACAAATGAAAAAGTTACACAAGGCCAGTGAAAAATTGAAGAAGAGAAATAAAAAGTTAACCAGGGCACTCACAAATTTGAGATTCAAGTTAGTCATAAGGAAGCCCAGAAGGCCTTTGATTTCCAGGCAATGCAAAAGAAGAGGGTTGGATGTTCTTGGAGAGGTCTCAGAGTTCATGGAATATTTGCATGAGGACATCCAAGAATCTAGCAGTGGGGGTATGTTGAGCTCCAAAGATGTTCTTTCTTCCACCACATTCCACTCCATTTCCTTTGTCCATTATTAATCACAGGCTCAAATGATCAGTAGAATTAGTTAAAATTGCTTTAAGAGTATATATCATGACTAACCTGCTATGTTTTTATGATTTTGTCATTGTAGTACTTTTTTAACTAGATCTAGCTACAGAATGCAGAAATTCTGTAGCTAGTTGCCGATTCTGCAGCTCTCTTCATGTCTACACAGGTTCCAGGTGTCATCTCGGAGGAAAACACATATGGTCATATTCCACATCATTCCCTCATCATTTTTTTCTCTCCACGAAGTTTGAATGGAATTATGTAGGCGGTTATGTACGTGGGAACTCAAACTAGGAGAGAGACTCCTAATAGGACAAGGACATTCCAAATGTCCTTAATTATATTACGTAACCACCATTAGAGTCCTAGTTTGGTTTTTATTTGGAAAGACAATTATCCCTAGGTTATCTCAAGACAGTTATGTAATTTTGTTACAAATATGGCTCGGGAAACCGAGGGACAAGGGGAGATTTTGTGATTGATTGCTAGATTTTAGAAGTCTGAAAACACTCTGTTTTTGAAGTAATTTCTCTTTAATAAAAGAATCAGCACTTCCTTGAAAGCATTGAGTCAATCTTGAAGTAGATTTCGTGCTACTCCAGTGGTAGAGGGCCCCTGCTACCTGAGAAGCCTTGTTTATACGGTTTAGATAAGTATTTTAGTCTCATTTTCATTTCTAGCTTAGGCAAGTTTCTGAAGTTTATGTTCATACTTGTTTACATTAATTATCACAGCTAGACTTACTCTTATAAACTCTTCCAAAATATCATCACGATCAATAAGGCATAGTTGTGGTATTGTAGGTTTTAGTTGCATTTCCTTTTGAATTTTATGATTTATGCTTGTTTACACTAAGTGTCACAGCCGGTCTTACTCCTACAAACTCTTCCAAAACATCATTAACAATGAATAAGAAACAGCTGTGGTGTCTTAGATTCTAGTTGTATTTTCTTTCAATTTTATGTTTATGTTCAATTGCATTGAATAATACAGCCATACTTGTTTTACAAACTCTTCCAAAATATCATTCCTATTGAACGAGATGGGTTGTAGAATTCCATAGACTAGTTGCATGTTAATTTAGTTATAGCACTCCGGAGGTTGATTGCATTTAGTTCAGCTCTGTCACTACATTCCCAGTTTGATAATGGAATTTTAGTTTAACTTTGTTCACTGTACTTCAATTAGATTAGAGCACTCTAGTTCAGTCTCAGTTCATTTTGTTTCAAGAAAAGATTAATGGCATTCTAGTTTAAGTTGTAGTCACTGTCTTTTATGATTGATAGACCGCTTTATAGCCTAGGTTATCCATTATATTTCAAGTAGTATTAGTTGTCAAAATTAGTCTTTCGGCCTTCATTATTTACAAACTTACTTTTGTTCTGAATTTATATTGATACATAATCACATGAATAGGGATCAGTAATATCAGTTTAAGGCGTTGATCATTCTGCAAATCTCTTACAAATTCACCTATAGCCTTTTTCCCAAGCATTATTTTAGAAAATCTCAAAACTTATGAATAAGGCCTAGAAGTGATAAGTCAAGTTGCAGAATAGGGTAACTTTAGCATCATAGGTTAATCTAGAATATAAACCTTACTGTGTTACAAATAATCATTTTGTAATATTGTGAGTTGATTGTTTATTTAGGAGAACTTCATTTACACTTAACTTGTCCATTTCTCAAGCTCTTCCAACGCACCTTTAATGAATGAATTGGATAAGTTCAAGCTCATGTTGTCATTTATTTTCTTGCAATGAAGTCATTATCAAGCTTTGCATTTGTTGTTTGTCCTCCATAGTTTAGGCTTTGTTCTGTTTTAAATAACCAATAGTTTCTTTTCACCAGCACTTAGTTCTTTCCCTTTTCAAACATAAAACCATAAAACCAAAAACATCATAAAACACTAAACACAACGTAGTGAGAAAAAAATACCTTGCTATCAATTCAAATAGATGCGAGCCAACGTACTCAATTTATTGATACAAGTGATGTTCATGTTAACCTTGTTGTGTTGCCTGTAGGGAAGCTCCATTTAATTCACTTCATTATTGCTGATGGGCTGCAGTACCAAGAAGAAACCGCGTAGACAAAGACCAAGGATGCATAGAAACAGTCTGCACAAACGCATGAGCAACAACGACATGCAGAAGTATCATATCAAGAATCCGAGGCCTAACGTGTTGTGCGTTAAGCAAAGATCAACCAAGTGTTCCAAGATATTACAGTGGTCATGACCACCACTACACCTACAGAGAAGTTGGACGAACTAGAAGTTGTGGTCAAGGATGTACACGTGAAATCTCAAACCATTTGAGCCAAATATGAGCAGAAAATTGTACACTTTCAGACCAAGCTATAGCCGGAGACACCGCCTGAGGTCTGCACCAAGAGAGCAGTAGAAGTGAAGAAGGCCCAAGAAGGTATCGTTGTCGCAGTCAGTTAGTGCGACCAGTATCTAGATAAGGCCATGGAAATTTGGGCCTTTGTCTAGAATGATCTGGTCGTACAGGAGTTTCACGACACACTCATCACGAAGGAAGAGAAGTTTCAAGAATTCTGCATAGTTGCACCCACATTGGCATTTCAATAGACATTTGCTCGTCTACAAGAAGGTCTCAGACTCCAGGGATGAATTATAGATTTCTGTTGTAAAGAATAAGTGCTCACATAACAAATGCAACCATTGGAAAAGGAAGAACTACAACTCTCTCATACGCTATATAACACACTCAAGATTATTTAGCAGACCTAGTGTAGTGTGGAGATGGCTGTTGAAGGGCCCACAACCGATAATATGGTTCAATAGGTGTAGAGTGAAACAACGCAAATCCTTGAGTTAGTTACCCCTCTCCAAATTTCTTTCAAGACGCTCCAAGACAATACCAAGGATACAACCGCAACGCCTCAGTGACTCGGGAAAAGTCACATGTTTGGGTTCGGGGCCTGTTGGAGCGGGGTCCCCTTAGGCACAATTTCTAATGATAATTTATGTATGTTTATGTGTGTGCGCTACGTAAATGTATTCAAATGGATTTTGCCCCAATTTTGGACATAATGTAAGCCTAAATGTAAACTACGGTACTCAAACCATGGTTTGAGACCATCATATCTGCGCGCTAAGTGTATGATAAATAGATAGTGTTTGTCTAATTCAAGTAGTTTGGGTGATATATGTGATATGTGATATTGATATTTGAATAATATCTGCATCTGTAAGGGTTTGGGTTGGGTAAAAGTCTCCTGCTAGTTGTGTGTGCGAAGACCTAGTCCTGGCTGTGTGTGGACTCCGTTAGATGTGTGTACGGAAGGGATTGTAAGGGTTATTTAAGGGTTTTTGAAGGAAGCTAATGTACTGACAGATCTAAAGAATTTATAAAAGGAATAATTTTGGTGAATTCTCTATGTTATGTGTATGATTGATGTTTATACTTACTTTTTATGCTTTGATGAGATCACACTGTCTGTTCTCCTATTTATGAATGCACAAAGCTAACTGGTATATTTATGCATGAGTATTGACGTTTGTTAAGTATTATATTGATTGGATCAAGATCTGGTTCTGATTTATTATTTTCAATAAGTAAGACAAGTATTTTTGTGTATTATGTTAATGATTGTGCAAATATCTCTAATTACGTTATAAATTAATTGTGCACATATGTGGAAGATCAATTAGGGTTTTATCGAGGACCACCTCATTACTTTCTCTCTCGGGGTGCGGAAACCTGGTTCCAGTATGTCCCCATACTTCTTCGGGTGAGAATTTAGTCTGCGCAAGGAGATCATTTCCGAAAGGGCCAGTAGTTGGAGGGTTTGTTGCTTTATCCATAAACTCCGAACCTTGGTCAAGACCCCTCAAGCCAACAGACTTATTTTTAACCTTTGCTCGAGTGAGATTATTTTGAAATTCTTTGTTTGATTGAAGCTAAATCTCTTGCATTTTTGAGACATTTGTACTTTAACATTTTTTTACAGAGCAACCTTTTCAAAATTCAGGCTCTATTTTGTGAATTAATTATTTATGTAGGTGAAAAAATATCATTGCAAATGGAGAATGTAGATGGTATTTGAACCATTGAAGGCATGATTCCTTCAAACTTTTCACAAAACCTTTCCCATCATCTAATCTATGTATTTCACCTAAATCCATGCTGTATTCTATCCTTGCATCATAGCTACTAGTGCAAGATACATAATGATGCATGGTGGAAGAAGAGATTTGTGTCCGAGGAGTTGATTGTGAATTGCAAGTATCTGTTTCCTCTTACAAATACTTAGCATTTATGATTAAGGGTTCCCTCTTGATATTTTTATCCATCGAAGAGTATTTGGGGAGTCAATTGATTCCCTTTGAGTCGGCTGATTTTCTTGCAAAGTTTCAGTGGTTTAGTTTTTCATTTTGTTTGTATATATAGCAAGCATTTTCAAGTCCACACCATAAATTTTGTTAATTTCCTCCATCCCCAATATCGAAGCCAAGGCTTTTTTCTCCTGGTTAGTCTCATGTCCCTAGATATATGAAATACACATAGAATAATAACATACATAGAATTTTCCTAAATGTTTTGTAAACCTTTATCGTAATCAAACTGTTATGCACACATAAATGGAAAAATATTACTCATTTAACCTTAAGTCCAGCCTTTCTTCATAGAACCGAAAAATCTTTCGGAAATCCAATTTATTCATGAAAAGGGAGATTTTTTTTTCCTTGTGTAAGCTCAACTTAAATCCTCAAGATCCTTTAAAATGGAAAGAATGGGTGGACATCAGGTCAACACCGAGGAGGGGGAATATGGATTATTCATTTATTTTTTGGTGTGTGTGTATTTACACTAAAAAATAGAAATCTGAGAAGACAAAGAGTCTGATTTGTTTTTAGTACAATATTTGGTGGGTATTTAATTTCAAAGTTTTGGCCCGCAATAATTTTAAAATTTTGGCTCGCCCATTACTAAAAGTTTTGATTCACCCATCATTGATTTTAGCTAACACGGGTCAAATAATAATATCATGTTGAGGCATAAAAGTTGACGTAAATTTTCTTAGTGTTGTGCCATCAAGCGATTGCTTTCCATCGAAAATTAAACATAAAAATGTGACAATAACATTATTCTAAAATCAAATCAAATATTAATTGAATACATTAAAAAAAAACCGTAATTTGAATAATAAACTACATTCACTATAGATTAGTTTAATTCGCTCTAAAATTATTGCATAAACTAATTTATAAATGAGGAATTAAAAAAAATTGATATACACACTAGTGGTAAAGTTTGCTACATGGGGAAAAATGCTAATCTTAATTAATATTTATGTTGTAAGGACTAATTGTATTGTATTAAAAATATTTTATACCAATAATTCTATCCCTATACTTATTGTTCACATTTTAGTTTGATTGATTCAAATCGTCAAGTGTTTATGTCATTATTTTACACATGTTTACATTGTTACGTCTTTACTAACCAGTAGAGTAGAAACAATGTTAATTTTCTCAGGGTTAGAAGTCTCTTCTATATATAATTTCATTTTAAAACATTTTCAACATTTTCACATTGCATTCACCCCATGTCATCATAAGAAACTCTGTAGATATAACATTATAATTAAAACTGTAGTGAAAAAATCATATGTAAGTCATGATATCTCTATTATAGGACTCAACATATCTTCTTCATACCTTTGTCATAATATTTTCTCATATCATACATAAAAATTCCCAAAGAGTTTGTTTTCATACCCAAGAAGTGAGGCACATTAGGGTGTTCTTACACAACAAGGATGGGGCACAATTTCACAAATCCATAGGATGTAATGATCATTATATCACTACCAATTAATTAGAGGTCATGTTGTGCATTTATTTGAGGCACAAAAAACCTACCTTTTACCATATGAAATCCATGCGATTTGGAGTATTATTGAAAAAAATAAATTTCCATGCTTCACTACAATTCACACCCCGACTTTATTTATTAGCCAATCTGATTAATTAAAAATGTAAATTGTTTATTTTACTTTTTTACACACTTTTTTAATTTTTATATATTTACTTTAAGCTTAAATATCTATCCTTTATATTTCATACAACATTTTATCTTTTCCTTCAACTTGCCTTATGTGAAAGTTGTGTATAAGTTGGAAACATAGCTATGTAGGATATTTCTTAGACATGATGCAAGTTTATATCTTAATGTTAGGCATTTTCTAATCATATACCATTTCAAATATCAATACCAAGAGTGGAATTCGTTTTGCCTAAGAGTGCATATTTTTTCCAACTTGAACATTGGTAGATATGATGAATTGCTATATTGGTAGACATGGATAAAGGAGAGAAGGTTTCAGTTGCAAATGGTTTATTCTACTATATTCCACCTCATTATACACCTAGTTGGATGGAAATATTTATTTTCACTTGTGCACATCTTTTAAGTCTCTTGGTAAAAATTCAAAACTAATGACTTAAGTTCTTGAGTTGTTTTTTCAAGTACTAAACACAAATATATAGAAATGGGGTTCGAGAAACTCCCATCGATGATTATAAAAATTTAATTAATTCAAAATAAGCCTTGGGGATAGATACAAATGCATTTTTCACAAAAACCTTTTTCATATTCTTGAGATTTTGTGTCAGTTTCTTGCAATTTATTTGAAAAAATGACAATTTATCAGTTTTTAAACCCGTTTTACCAGCTCAAAAAAATGCCTTCCATAGCTTATTCTTCCCTCATTTTGAGTGATTTTAGTCGAAAATGGTGCGTTATACTATTTTCCACCTCAATATATAAACAATAAATCCAAATCTATTGAAATTTCTTGAGTTTTTCTTTCAAGAACATAGTGCAAATGTACAAAAAAATGCTTAGAAAAATGCTTGCAAATTACTATATAAATGTTCTTAATTGGAAATAATCACATCAGGAAGAAAACTGATGTATTTATGACAAAACCAACTTTCACAATCCTCAAATTATGTGTTAGTTTCTTGCAATTGATTTGAAAAAATGACAATTTCCCAGTTTTTAAACAAATTTTACCCTAACTCAAAAATATGCCTGTCATACCCTCATTCTTCCTTCTTTCTGAGCGATTTTAGTTGCAAATGTTCTTCTCTGTTATTTTCCATGTAACTATACACCTAGTTTGAATGAATAATTTTTTTAAACTTCTACACAAATTTTAAGTCTCTTGGTCAAAATTCGAAAGTAGTGACTTGAGTTCTTGAATTGTGCTATCAAGAACGTAGTGAAAATGTACAAAAATGGGATTAAAAAAATACCCCCCCGAGACTGTATAGATGTAATTAATTGGAAATAATCATATGGGTCTATATTCAGATGAATTTGTGACAAACAAATATTTCATATTCCTCAACTACTGTGTCCATTTCTTACTATTGATTTAACAAAATGATAATTTCTGAGTTTTTAAACTAGTTTTACTTAGATCAGAAAAATGTTTGCCATACCCTCATTATTCCTTATTTCTGAGTGATTTCAGTTGGAAATGGTTTGAATGGATTGCTTATTTACACTTGTGCACAATTTGTAATTCTCTTGATCAAAATTAAAATCTAATGACTTAAGTCCTCGAATTCATTTGTCAAGAACCAAGTGAAAATGTACAAAACTGGGCTTCGAAAAATGTTTGTCGAAGATTGTATAGATGATATTTTACACTATTTTCCACCTCACTATACACTTCATTTTTTAATTTGTGATAAAAATATGTTTGTTGAGAAAAACCACCTAAGGGTTGTCTTGTATTCATGAGATGTACCCTTAGTTTAATAAAATGCAAGCTAACAACTATAGGAAAAAAGCACATTGGTGTCATTCATGTGACGGACCTTTAAAAGGTCCATCACCAATGTCACATATGGTGGCAGTCAATAAAAAATGTCAGCACATGGTGTATATAGTGATAATGGTCCTTTATGGTCCGTCACCAAAGACATTTTCAATGACACTTTTAGTGAGGGTCGTTAAATGCCCATCACTAATTCTCTCTTTAGTGACACTTCTAGTGAAAAACTTTTAATGACCCTCAAAAATGCTCTTTTTGTTACTTTGGTGATGGTCAAAAAATGTCTGTCATCATTGATCATTAAAAAACTGTCATTGTAAGTGTATATAGTGATGGTCCTTTATGGTCCGTCACCAAAGAAATTTCACTTTTGGTGAGGGTCGTTAAAGGCCCATCACTAATTCTCTCTTTGGTGACACTTCTAGTGACGAACTTTTAATGACCCTCACCAATGCTCTTTTTGTTACTTTTGGTGACGATCAAAAAATGTCCATCATCATTGATCATTCCAATGAGTTTTTGATGACGTTATGTGCTTGTTAATATGTTTTTTGTCAAAAGATAACAATTTAATACCATTATTGTGGAGAATTTTTTATAATATGTCCAAGGCCATAGTGGTTAGGGTCAGTCAATTTTTTAAGAAGTAATAAGCATGTATCATTTCCCTCAAGTAATGACTAGTCGAATAGAGATTTCCTACGAGTTAACGCATGATTCATATCTATTAGGTTTATTATCTAGAAAATTCCATTTAGATAAAGTTCCACTATTGTGTGTAGGAAATATATTATTTAATACATAATCGAGCTCTGACAATTCTATTAATGAGAAATACCTAACAATCCTCAACAATCTGGGCACACCTTAAAGTAATGCTTTGGCACACACTAACATTTCTTAGCACACCACATGTCTTGGAACATATTTGTACCTAGAACATCTTGTGATGACACTCACACCCAAGAACATGGTGGCATGTGCTAACACAACATGGAACTCTCCTAGCATGTGTTGGCATGCTGCATATAGTCCCTAGCATGCCCTGGAACACCTTGGTTGAATGCATTGACATACATTAGCACTTGGCACACAATGCCACTTGGCATGTATTGGGACCTATTATTAGTGTGTCTAGCATGCCCCTTTTCAAAAAGATAAAGTCCTGACTTATTAACCCTCTTATTGGTTCTTCCTTTTGTTGCCTTGACACATATTGACATACCCTGGCACCCTGCACCACATCCTTAGCACCTAGCATGTATTGGCATATCTTGGCACTATTAATTGGCACATGATATAATTAGCACACCTTGGAACTCCCAAGCACACTTTGGGAATTATTAACATGCCTTGATATTCCCTAGCATGCCTTACCAATGCTTAGCATACCTTGTCACTCCCTCCTTGGCATGACAACTAACACTGACCATTAACACTAGTCTCTGGAAATACACATTCCTCGTATTCATTAAATTCCATGAATTTTTACCTACTGCATGCTCCCTTAATGTTTTTTCCTAGTACTCCTTAACACTCATCAACATGCATTATCACTCTCTAGCACACCTTAATTAGCACTCTTCAACATTTCCTTCCACTTCATAACATGCATAACACTAGTCCCTGACACATATTGGCGCTTGGCATGTGTTGGCGCTTGGAAAGTATTAGCATGTATGGAATACATTGAGATGCCTTGGTATGATTTAGCATGGTTTAATATTAAATTTATTTGTGATGATCAATTGTTGGAAAGTAGATGAGAAGCAACAAAGGAATACTTGGCACTTAGAATGCACTAAGACTTTTCACTTGGCACCTATTGTCGCCTAGTGTTGGTGTGCCTAGCATGCCCCTCTTGGAAAAGGTAAATTGATGACTTATTAACCCTCTTATGTGTTAAGTTCCTTGTAGTTTAACTTTTTTCTCCCTTTTGTTGTCTTGACAGTCCCTGACACGCATTCACACAACCTTAGCTTGCACATCTTGGCATGCCTTATCACTTGGCACATCTTAGCATGTTTGACATGTATTCCCACTATCTGGCACACCAAGGGGGTGAAGAGAGATGTATTCCTAAAGTAGGTCGAGTACAAGGGCCGAGTAAGGGTTTCTAAAGGGAGGTCATGATCATCCTCCAAGAGCAAAATCATCATGTGAGGGTTCAGAAGAAAGTTGCATACCTTAATGGTCGGTTTGAGCTAGGAATTAGGATGGCATATTGTTGGTTCTTTTCTGGCAGATCGAGCTTAAGAGAGGTTTCTCATGAGAATATGGGCATGTGATTTCAATGGTGTCTTTGTGTGAAGGCCGCATCAAATTCTGAAATGTTGAAATTTGCAACCAGAAATAGTGAGATTGGAAACTAGAAAGGACAAAAAAAATGCACCCACACTGGTGAGGAATTTTGATGCACCAGGAGTGAGGAATGTGGGGCGTCTAATTTGTTTTTCCCTTAAATAAATTGGACAATAAATTGTAATTTCATCTCATAACAACTTGTGTCAGTTAATTAATTCATGATGACCGAGTTAGCTCAAGAAATTCGAGTTGAGGGTCTAATATGAGGCATTTAGAGGGATTCTAATATTTTTGGGGTCCAGTTGAAGTTGATGCATTAGTGGGGTGAAAATGTAATTAACTCAATTAAATGAGTTAAAATCAGTTTAACTAGTTCTAACTGAGTGATGAGCTAGTGAGAGGTCCAGTGAATTAAATTAGATTTAATTCACAATGAGTGATCAATCAAATAACTGATAATTCACTATTAATAGTTGCATGCATGTCAGTTTCGAGGAATACCCAATTGAGACAGAGGTTAAAGGGAACATAACTATTAGTTTTATTTAGAGAAAATTTCCCATGTGAAATTATAAATTCATTGGGATGCCATGATGGATTGCGCAATCAAGGAATACTGATTTTCCTAATTAATAAGGAGTTAATTCCCTAGGAATTGCATGAGCAAGGCAGGCTGAAGTAAGGATGAGAATTGGCTAAGTACTAGACTGAGTTTTCCTAGATAAACCGGAGACAATTGACAGAGTGCTGGAGAATCTCATGAGAGATTAAGCATTGTATTGTTTCATGATTCCTTGAGTTAATACACAATAGAGATAGAGGGGTTTTGATTAGTTGCTTTCCCCAAATACATCATGGTGTTGTGCGATTGATAATTTATTTCTCTTAATTATATATGATTGTGTGATCGTGTTTTGTTTCTGTAAATTGTAGGAAGGATTCAATATCTTGTTTTAGTATATTACAAGATCAGATTGAATCTCATTGGTTAGATTTTCTACATGGCATCAGAGCAGGAATTTTTTGGGCGGTGAGTTTGTAGAGAATATTTGAAGATTTTGGTGTAAAATTTTTTAAAAAAAATAGAATATTTGGATTCCTTGCGAAAATCTACCCAAATGGAAAAAAAAAATCGGTCAAATCGGAGCTCGGATGAGGGAGATATCATCGATTTAAAATCAACTCTTTTTTAGAAACTTTTTGTAACTTCGGGACAATTACATTGTGCGCGAGTCAAGAACCTATATGCACTTGAGGTACCAGATGCATGCAAAGCTTTGAGGAGAAAGGCAGAAGTTAGAGACTTCGTGGTTTAGAGGGAGCATAAATTACCTCTCAACATGCATCCTCATGAGTAGTAGTCTCAGAAAGTTGTGGAGTAGATGCCACAATTGGAGAAACAGAGAGGAGACCAAGTGGAAGCATCCACTCAAGAAGAGACCTCCATGAGGGGGAAATTTCGAGCCAGATGGGAAGAGGGAGCAGCCATACCTTGAGGTGTAAGGTGGGGTTATGTGTAGACATAATCCCAAGATAAGAAATTTGGGCAAGGTCCATTGAGATGGCGTGTCTCATGGATCGAACCTGGCTACGAGGAGCCCACAGTACAACAGTAGTAGGAAGGATTAGTTAGATTGATGTAGTCAGATGTCAGCAAGACAGAAATCAGAGTGACAGATGTCAAATACTGGAGCACAAATAGAGTTAGCAATAGTTCAAAGGGCACGGATGCAGATGTCAGCAGCAATGCAGAGAATCCAGTACGAGACAGGTGTAGTAGCTAGCAGCAGTCAGAAGAATCTGAAGACAGATGCATTATACTAATTCAGTTTTTCATAGGCTATTCAATTTCAGGATTTGCAGGTGCAAACAACACTAGAGAAGTGTAGCATGCAGAACATTCCAAAGGTATCAGATGGGGATAGATTGAATTCCTTTCTTGTTGAGAGAGAGTATTGAAATTTGCAACAAGAAACAATGAAATTGGCGACTAGAAAGGAAAAAAAAAATTCACCCACACTGGTGAGGAATTTTGATGTACCAGGAGTGAGGAATTTGAGGCGTCTAATTTATTTTTCCCTTAAATAAATTGGACAATAAATTGTAATTTCGTCTCATAACAACTTGTGTCAATTAACTAAGTCATGATGATTGAGTTAGCTCAAGAAATTTGATTTAAGGTGATCGAGGTGGATATTGGTGGCCACCTGCCTATTCCACTTGGGCCCTCGCCATTGTCTCTTTCAATTTTTTAGTTTCCTTAATTATAGCACAATTCACTAGTTTTGTGAGTTTTTCGGGTCCTGAACTTTCAGAGCCATTTTGAAGCCCCAAACAATGTTTTTTGGGCATGAAAGGTTTGGTGATTTCATATAAATTGTATTAGTGGTTGTAGTCCTCTGAGAGATCTTTCTAACAAGGTATCATGTGCGTCAAACGAAGATCATATGACCAAGTTACGACCCCGGGAAGTTGGTTGCCTAGCTAACCCCAACGGAGCCCATAAACTCTTTGTGTTACATCTCCTCAGGTTAGGGTTTTGGTTTTTTAGGGTTTTATCTTAATTTAAATAATAAAAATACCCTTGATACTTATT
>JAXQQM020075302.1:0-13052 GCA_034641835.2 Pinus albicaulis
GAACTTCTAGTGAGCATAATTGTGCAATTACGCTTCATTGTTCTTTATTCAGAAGTTTTTTCATGAAATTAGAGCTTATTATCTTTCCCGGCTTTCCTGTGATACCCCATAATTAGAATTCCTTTCCTTCCGAAAAAAAATTCAAGAAAATTTCTAGAAAATTAAAAGCTATTGTCCCCAAAGATTGTAACCATTGTACTCATAGTACAACATCAACGCCTCCCATTGGAATGGAAAGCATTGGAATATTCAATACATATTCCCCCATGGTTATCTTGATATTATGGAATTTTCCAGAGCAATTTATAGTTCCTCCATTTGCAACCATCACTTGACATTCTGGTGCTGGGTATAGGAAACAATTCAATTCCTTGGCTACCTTACAATGAATAAAATTATGGGTACTACCCAAATCAATCAACGATATTACCTTTTTCTTCTTGATATGTCCTTCTATCTTGAGAGTTTGAGGAGCAGTAATTCCTGCCAATGCATTACACGATATGATAAGACTCATTTCTTCCTCTTATAGGGTTGGTTCCTGGTGTATATCCTCTTCTTTTGAAGATTCTTGTTCATTTTCTTCTTCCTCTTCTCAATCTATGTAAAATAATTTCTTCTCATCACACTTATGACCTTTAGTGTATTTTCTATCAAAACTGTAGCAAAGCCATTTTGCTCTTTTTTCTTCTAATTGTTGTGGTGTCAACCTTGTAGGTTGTGGAAGTCTAGGAGTAGCAACACTTCCATATTTATATATATGAGTGGTAGGCTTCCTTGTCGCCATAATTTTACATTCAATTTTTCTTGCCAACCTGAATTCCTTTTCCAATGAATCAGATTCCCAAACACGAACTTCATGTTGTATGTTATCCTTTAAAGTCCCTATGAAGACATCAATTCTGTGTTCTTTTGGAATATCAGTTACCCTTATATTCAATTTTTGGAAGTCCTCAAAGTGCTTCACCACTGAACCCTTTTGTTTGAGATTTATCAATTGGCTAAAGAAGGTGTTGCTTTTTGTATCCTCATAATGTGATATCATTTCCTCCGGAAAAATTGACCAAGTGACAATTTTTTTATGGGAGAAAAGCCATCGATACCATACAAATGTATTTTTTTCTAAATGTAAAGTTGTAATGCGTACCTTTTCTGTGTTTTGCACATTATTGAGATCAAAATATTGCTCCATCTGTAGTATCCATGTTACGGGATCCTTGCCATCAAACTTCCTCATATCCATCTTTGGAATATGGCAGTTCTTCCATCCAACATTAGAGTTTATGAAATCGTGATTAACATTTATTTTGTTCTCATCATGAGTTTTGTTATCACTATAAAAATTTTCTGAAACTTGGTCAGTTACACTTTTTCCTAAGTCATAATTCTAGATAGGGTTAGAGTCATTTTTATATTTTTAATAGGTCTAGATCATGGGTTAAAGGTCTCATTCCATCACCAAACAATGTTCATCAACCTTGTTTCATTCTTCAAAGATCTTATGCCATGTTTTGAAACCCATTTTTAAAGTTTTTTTCAAAGATTTGATGAATAAGCCATGAAACCACGTTTTCGTAGCACGCTCAGTTTAAAAAGTTTATTATGCGCTATGAAAACGCTGGTGATTTCGTAGTGCAAAAACCCGAATTTGCAAATCATGCGCTATGAAATCGGGGATTCTCAGTTTTTCATTTGAGCTGTCACATCTGTCAAATATAGTTAAATTTTTCATCATTAGGTGTCATCCACGAGTTCTCATTCACGCATGCAACAATTTATTATAATTATTAGGGGTCATTTGTCATCGATTAGGGGTTAGATTGTCATTGGTCCTTTCAAATTTTAAAACAGTTGGCCGTTTTCAACTTCGTTTATCTCATGCAAGACAATAGTGCATGCATGCTTATGTTTTGAAGAAGCAATTAGTGGTGAAAGACCAGAGTTCGCTGAAACAAATTCAAGCAAGGCTGTGAAACTATATTTCAAGCGAGGCAGAACTGAAACAAATTCAAGCGAGGCTGCTCATTCAACAATATTTTTAAAACTTGCTATCAAGTGAAATTGAAATTCATTGTTGGTGGAAGCAGGATTGTTATCAAGTGAGGCTGAACTCATTTACCAAGCGAGCTAGTTCATTCAACAGGAAGCTCTGATTTCTAATTTGCTAATTTGCTGAAGACAAAGGGTTTTCAGAGGGATTATCACAGATTTATGAAGATACAAGGTTTTCAAGAAGAAAATGGCTGAAGAAAGAAGGAGTCATAGGTCTGGTCATTGCCTAAGAACAGAACCTGAAGGTGTAGAAGCCCTTACAAAAGACAAGTCTATTGAAGAAACCTTTAAGAAAGTAGGTTGCTGGAGGTTTTGTGAAAAACTTCAAGGAGGACACACTCAAGTCACCAAAGAATTTGCCATAAACTTCAAAGGATCAAACTCAAAGATTGGATTCCTCAATTTACCAATTTCCCCTAAAGTGATATCAGCAGTTACAGAAATTACGAGGGGAGAAGACAGGTGGTTTAAAAACTTCAAGTTTTACATGGTACCCTGCAAAATGTTTCTAAAACTAGAGTTCACAGAGGTTGACTTGAACAAGGCTATGCCAAGAATTTATGTTAAAGATACATTGGCCAATCTGCTCTACAATATTCAGAGGTACTTCACCTGCGAAGGGAGATACCACAAGGTGTATACCTATCACTTTAAACTCTTGCTTCATTTCACGGGGATAATATCTCTAGATTTACCTTTTTATATTTTTAGAAGTTTGGCTAAGATGTCTGATAAGGTACAAATGAAAGTTGAGTCATGTGAAACCTCATTATTTCACCATGGCTTAGTCAAGTTAATAGTCTTACATGAGCTGCAGAAAGCAAACAGAGATTGGGCTGAATTCCTCTTTTTGAGTAGAATTGGGATTGAAGGAACATGTGTTAGTCCTCAAGCTAAAGAAAAAACTCCGTCAAAGATTACTGCCCCTATAGAAACAAATTCAAGACAATTTGTTAAGCTCAAGCCTTGATAAAAAGTTAAAGAACCAATGATATGAACAACATTGAAAATCCAAGATACTCCTAAATCCGCACAGAAGAAGAAAACTCTGGTTAAGGAGACAATTCTAGAGCAGTCAACTAGTAAAACAGATCAAATGAGGTTGACTAGGAGTCAAAGGTTAAAGGAAAAGGGTAAGACTGTAGTTACAAAGGGGTCAAGAGGTAATTTGAATGATATACTTCAAGCTATTGACATTGAAGAGTCTCCCCTAGTACAAGAAGACTTCATCAAACTGGATACAGGTGGCAGCAAATCAAATAAATTGAAGACATCCAAAATGTTAGATTTTCGGGATGAAGTGGCAGAGTTTATCTTTAAGCCTAGGAAACCCTCAACTTGGCACTCCAAGAAGTTGAAACATTTAGACATGGAGATAGATCAAACAGGAGGTGAAAGTGCTAATGTTTTTGAAGAAACTACAAATACATCATTTTCAATGCCTGAAGAAGACAGAAACAGGGTTTTCAATATTCAGAAGGAAAAGAGCAGCTATGAAGATGTCAAAGACTAAATCAGATTGGAAAATAATGAGATTGATAAGTTGAAGAAAAAGGTGAGAGTGCATGCAGAAGAAAGGGCAAAATTTGAAAGGATGAAAGGACTATGGGAGTTGGAGAAAAATCTAAACCCTGAGTTAATTGATAGTCAGGCTCAATTCTTCATATGGACCCTACCTGCAATCAAAGAAGAAAAATTCATTAGGATGGTCAATACCAAGCTAAGGGAAAACAATAGAAGGCTTAAGAGGAGAGTAGAAGACCTGGAAATTCAGCTAGCACAGTTTGAAGATTAGCCACAACTAAAATAAGTACAAACAGTACGTGTCATCTTTTAACAAATTTTTGAGGTTATGTGGTAATATCTCATTTTTGGAGCTGTTTAAAGTTGATGTTTATTGGTTATGGAAGCTGATATACACCTGGAGTTATAGTATTAAAGGATTGAAAACTAAAATTTTGGAAGGAAGCTGTGAAAGGTGAAGACTCAACAGTTTCGTAGTGCGCTACGAAACTGCTGAAGGTGACACACAACAGTTTCGTAGCGAGCTACGAAACTGCTGTAGGATGCAGTTTGAAATATTTTTGCAAATTTTCAAAGGTGAAAAGGCTTTGGTGTCGAGCGGCTTTGATGCTGGTGGGAGGTATATGGAGAATATCAATGAAGATCCAGGGCGTTTGGCACATAAAAATGGAGGTTTTAAGCATGATTTTAAAAGGAAAAGTATATGCTACGAAAAAAACAGACTCAACAGTTTCATAGCGCAGTAGTATTGACAGTTTTTGCACCATTTTGGAGGTTGGGATTTGCACAGCTGGAAGGTCGAATTCAAATGAAGGTTATAAGACATTTGCCACATTTTTTGAGCACCAGTTCTTTAGCAGTTGGTTCGAATGGACAGAAATGAGGCATTCAGCTATTATATAGGAAAAATGCTCCTATTTTGCAGGAATGGATAAGAAGCAGGTTGATGGGGTCTAACAAAAAGAAGATGAACAACATCATGGTCGAAGTCTAGCTGTAAAGCATAGTTTTTAATGATTAGATAAGGTTGTTAAAGGTTGTTAAGATATAATAAATAGTGTTTTAGTCCTAGTTGTATTAGGAATGTAAGACAGACAGTTTAACTGTCAGTTTGTAAATGAAGTTTGTTTAGAAGTTGATAGGTGTTAGATTCAAATTTCTTCTCAAATGTTTGGAAGGAATCCAAGGATGTAATGACCACTCTATAAGAGGGAAGAAATCTAATTTCATAGGGTTGGAATTTTCATTGAACAAGCATACTTTTTGTGATATCAGAGAACTGTGTTTTTATCTTAATACAGAGAGTTTTGTTTCATCACTCAGGATTCATAAAGGGTTATCGATGCTTGATTGTCTCATGATGTTTCTCTTTAAATTACTTGTAGTGGCATGAATGTATGTTACTTAGAATTCACTAAAGGTTCTCTAACTTCCTTCATATGTTCATGAACTATGTTTATTCTCTGTCCTACTGTTCTATTGATGCATCTAAACCCTGAAATGCCCTAACTTCCATATGAAACTGATATTTATGTTTTTTGAAATCACATTTGACTCCATTTACCCAATAGATGTTTTTTGATTAGTAGTAAAACCAATTATTCACTTTATTCGGAGAGTTAGCCATCTGATCTTTATTTGCAAATCATTAACCTATTGAGAGAGCCTTCTCAGGTTGAGGAGGCTAAGCCTCAACTAAAATTTTGGTTTGAAATAGTTACTCAGGGTCTCCTTGACTAGTAGCCTATCAAGGTCTAATTTTGAGATAACATTTTGGTGCGTCTGCCGGGAGTCTGAAGATTATTCATTCCCGAAATCAAGAAGCTGAACTTTTGAAGGTAGCAGGAGCTCAGAAATTTTTTCGAGGCTTCAATCTACCTTGGTGACTCCATACATTATTAAAAGTTTAAAGGTGGCTTCGAGAGGGAGATACACACAGAGCAATCCCGATCCCAATCCACCTACCGCTGTGGACAATCCAAACACTATTTCAAAAAGTCAAAGAATTTCAGAAATATCAGGTACTCCTTCTCATTCGAAATCTTTGTCCTATGAAATATTAAGAAGTCCTGAAGATAAGAAAGTTTATGACAAGATTCATGAAGTGTTGTTTAGATCTGAAAGTGAAAAAGAACTCATTGATGTTATCTTAGACTTGCAAAAAAGAGGAATTGACACTTCAGCCTTAGTGACACAAGAAGGCAAGGAAGAGTTTTGGGAAGTTGTTACCTCTGAACTACTGCTAGAAAAAGAGTCTTTAGATAAACTCAAAGAAACTGATCCTTTTGAAGTCTTGCTGAAATCCAAAGCTGGTTTACCCCTTCCAAATTGGAGTTCTATTGTCAGTGGCTTACAAAAACCAAACAATCCTCCTCATATCAGTTCATCTTCTTTTTCTGCCCCTCCTACAACCACTGTTCATCCTCCAGTCATGGCTGCTCCTGCTAGGTATGCACCACTTGTACTTCCTACTGTATTTCATGACCTTCCTAGTAAATATGCTGCTAGGATTCCTACTTGGGGTAGTGATGAGGAAATTTCATGAGAGGAATTTGTAGACAGATTCAATGATTTTATAGACAGGGAAGAAGTTGATGATGAGGATGTGAAGCTAAGGTTATTTGCACAGAGTTTTATTGGTGAAGTTAGAAAATGGTTTAAGTCTCTTGCACTGGGCAGCATTAGAACTTGGAATGATTTTGAAGATAAATTCTTAAGAAAATTGGGTAATAGAACCAATCCAGTCCAAGCACTCACTGAATACAACAACCTTAGAAGGGAATTTGATGAATCTGTCCAAAATTTTTCAAAGAGATTTAATAAAGTTTTTGACACAATTCTAGCCCATTTGAAACCTTCAGAAGCCTTAGCACAAAGGAGATATGCTGAAGCATTTGATTATGAATTTTCTATCTTTTTGAGGGAAAGAGAGTCACCTACACTTGCTGAAATGCAGAGTGATGCAATTAAGGTTGAGGTAAACATGATAGCTGCTAAAAAGTCAAAAATGGGAAAAAACCAAATTGAAAGAAGAAGAGAAACCATCCACCTCAACTTCTCCATGGATAGGTTAGCTCTTGGATAGGTTCCAGAAGTTGAGGTGGATGGTTTCTCTTCTTCTGGAACCTATCCAAGAGCTAACCTATCCATCAACTTCTCCATGGATAGGTTAGCTCTTGGTAACACTTCTGCTCCTCCTGTGCAACATGAACCTCAATTCAGAAATCTACAATTTAGGAGACCTCAAAATCAGCAAAGGCCGAGAGAGAACAGAAATCAGCAAGTTGACCCTCCAGTGAGACCTCCTTTTCAGCAAAATTTGGTAGTTGAAGAAGATGAGCCTGAGATTCCTGAAGAATCCACCCATTGTCTTGACGAAGAAATGTTAGGAATCTTCTTGACTAAAGAAGAGCATGCTGAGTCAGATTTGGCTAATCAAGGAGAAGAGCCATCAAATTATTTTAAAGGGTATCAACATGTTATTTTCGAGATGCAAAAGCAATGTAATCTCAGAAATAGAAATGTGCCTATCATTGCAAACAAAGTGCAGCCCAATACAGATGCTTTAGAGGCTGCTAAAGCTAAGAATGATACCCCAAAGGTGGCTGAAGGTAAAAAAGATATTCTACTTGGTAAGAAAGACACTCAAATTCCTCCTCTTGTCAAAGATGCTGAAAAGTTTGTTTCTGTTTTCAACCTTGAGAATGAAATTTCAAAGACTAAAATATCAGTCCCTTTCAGTGAAATTCTCAAGGTGAATGAATATAGAAGGAAGATAGTTAAGATGTTGAATTCAAAACCAGGGGCTGCTGATATCTTGAATGTCCAAGAAGATAATCCTACTATATATTTGGGTCCAAGGTTAGAAGATGATCAAAATGAAGAGTTTCCTCCTTTTTATGTAAGCATTAGTATTCATGATATGACTTTGCATAATGCTATGTTAGATTCAGAAGCTTCTCATAACCTTATAACCAAGGTTATCATGGAGAGAATGGGATTTCAAATCACAAGACCATATAAGGATTTGTTTTCCTTTGATTCCAAGAGGGTTAAATGTATTGGTCTAATCAAGGATGTTGTTGTTGGCCTCACGCAAATTCCAGAAAAGACAGTTTTTATGGACATTTTTGTAGCTGATGTTACTCCAAAGTTTGGTATGCTATTGTCAAGATCATGGGTAGCGAAAATTAAAGGCACAATGCAGATGGATCTTTCCTATGCCACAATTCCTGTTTTTGGTGAGCAAAGGAGGTTGTATCGAGAGACTAGAATGGCCTACATGGTAAGCAGTAAAGATAAACCTCATAATTTTCCTATTTATGCTTTTGATACTGAGCTTGGATTTGCCATTATTTTCAATGAATCAGCTGATAGTGTTGAGGAAGAAATAAGAGCAGAAAATCAACATTCAGAAAATCAGCATGTAGAAAATCGACAAGTAAATGACGAAGAGATGGAGGAATGGTGGTCATTGTACTTTGATGGATTAGCAGGAAAAGAAGGGGCAGGAGTAGGGATTTGGATTACAAATCCAAATGATGAGAGTAAGTTTTACTCTTACAAATTGAATTTTGATTGCACAAACAACATGGCTGAATATGAATCTTTGATTTTGGGTCTTGATATTTTAAAAAAGATGAAGGCTCGAAATATTTCTATTTTTGGAGATTCTAAATTGGTTATTAGACAAGTTGAAGGTGTCTATAAAATGAAGGATGTAAGAATGAGGGCTTACAAAAATTTAGTTTTAGACTTGTTGGAAAATTTTCAGTCTTATTCCTTCATAGTCAAAACTAGTGATCAGAATTCTATTGCCAATTCCCTTACTGTTTCCGCTAGTCTTTTCATTATTCCTATGAATTCAAATGAAAAATATGAGATTGAAGTTCGTCATAGGCTAGCTATACCGGAAAATATCATAAATTGGGAATTTTTTGAAGATGATCAACAGGTGAAGAATTTTATTGAGTTGAAAGAAGAATTTGAAAATACACATGTAGATCAACAAAATATGCTTGTTGAGCCTAAAGAAAATTCTGAATTTTTGCAATTAAAGAATAATTAAATACCAAAGGGTCTTATTCCTCTTGAGAAGCTTTTTGATCAAAATGATGTTTTTAAAGCACCAAAATTGCAAGCTGATGAAGAGGAAGTAGAGTGCTGTAATCTTGGTACATTAGCTTTGCCTAAAATGATAAAAATTTCAAAGATTCTTTCAGCTGATGTGAAATCCAAATATATTGAGATGATGAGAAGGCTTATGGATGTTTTTTCTTGGAGTTATTCTGATTTAAAGAAATATGATCCTTCCATTATTTAGCATACTATTCCTATCAAGGAAAATGAGAAGCCTTTCAAGCAGAAATTGAGGAGAATTAATCCTCTTCTCATGCCATTGATTGAAAAGGAGGTTAAGAAAATCTTTGATGCAAAGATCATTGTTCCAATCAGATTTTCAAATTGGCTTGCAAACTTAGTTCCGGTAAGGAAGAAGAATGGAGAAATCAAAATTTGTATTGACTTCAGAAATTTGAATAAGGCTTCACTAAAGGATAACTATCCTCTTCCTAAGATGGATTCAATTCTGCAAAATATTGTTGGTTCACAGAGGATGTCTATGCTTGATGGCTTTTCAAGTTACAATCAGATTCTTGTGCATCCAGATGCTCAAGAAAAGACAGCTTTCACAACACCATGGGGTACATTCATGTATGCTAAAATGCCCTTTGGTCTCATGAATGTGGGAGACACTTTCCAAAGAGCAATGGACATCGCTTTTTCTGAAGAAAAGGATAAGTTGGTAGTTGTTTATCTTGATGATATCACATTCTATTCAAAGAAAGAAGAAGATCATTTGAAACAACTAGAAAGTTTTTTGCTGAAATGTAGAAGGTTTGGTATCTCTCTCAATCCTAATAAAAGCATATTTTCTTTAACATAAAGCAAATTACTTGGTCATATTATTTCTAAAGAAGGAATTAGGATTGATCCTAATAGAGTCAATGCAATTCAAAAGGTGGATTTTCCAAGAAGTAGGAAAGAGATTCAATCTTTTCTTGGGAAAGTGAATTTTGTTAGGCGCTTCATTCCTAACTTTGCTAAGATTGTCAAAGATATAACAATGATGCTAAAGAAAGGAGTGGAAATTAAATGGACAGTTGAAGAAAGGAAATATTTTGAAGAAATCAAGAAGGCACTCACACAAGCACCGGTGCTCATCAGTCCAGATTTTTCCAAAGAATTTATGGTTTTTACATTTGCTTCCAAAAACACAATTGCTGGAGTTTTGCTACAAAAAGGAAAGCAGGGTATTGAACAACCTATTTATTTATTTAGTAGGACATTAGCAAATGCTGAACTGAAGTATAATATTCTAGAGAAGCAGGCCTATGCTTTGGTGAAAGCTATAAAAGATTTCAGAATTTATGTTTTGCATTCGCACATCATAGCATATGTTCCAAGTGCTGTGGTAAAGGACATTCTAACTCAGGAAGATCCGGATGGAAAAAGGGGAAAATGGATCGCCAAATTGCTGGAATATGATATAGACATTAAACCAACGAAGTTGGTGAAGGGACAAGGCTTGGCGAAGCTAATGACTCAGTCAAATCTGGATTGTCTTGACATAAATCTGAATGCAGAAATATCAAAAATTTCTGAAAATGAAGAAGAATTGGTCCAAATTGATGAGAAATTTCTTACTTCAGAGTGGTATAAGGATGTGGTTTTTGTCCTACAACATAATAAAGCTCCCGCTGGTCTAACGAAGTCCAAATCAAGGTTTGTTAAGCTAAAATCATTGCGATATTTTGTTTATGATAGAAATCTATTTTGGAAAGATGTAGGAGGAATTTTGTTGAATTGTTTGCTTGAAGAAGAGGCTGAAAAGATAACTGATGAGTTCCATAAAGGTGATTGCGGAGGACACCATTATTGGAAAGCTATAGCAAACAAGATCCTAAGAGCTGGATACTTTTGGCCAACAATGTTTAAAGACATTTACAAAAAGATCGCTGCATGTCATGAGTGTCAAATTTTTAAAGGGAGAAGAAAGCTTGTACCTCTACCTTTGGTTCCTATTTATGTTGAAGCTCCATTTCAGCAATGGGGGTTAGACTTTATTGGAGAGATACATCCATCTTCATCAGGGCAGCATCGCTGGATTCTTACAGCAACAGACTACTTCACCAAATGGATAGAAGTGATACCAACCAGGCAAGCTAATGACTCCGTAATTATTTCTTTCTTAGAGAATAATATATTGTCAAGATTTGGCTGTCCCATGAAGATTATAACAGATAATTCTCAATTATTTAAGTCCAAGAAAATCATTAATTTATGCCATCAATATCACATCACTCTTGGACACTCTACATCCTACTATCCGCAAGGTAATGGTCTTGCTGAATCATCAAACAAGAGCATTGTAAGAATCATAAAAAAGGTACTGCAGGAGAACAAGAAAGCTTGGCATTTAAAGCTGAAGTATGCCCTATGGGCTGATAGGATTTGTACAAAGAGATCAATTGGAACTTTTCCATATGAATTATTCCATGAAGCTGAAGCTGTTTTTCCAACATCACTTGGGGTACCGGTTATGAAGTTAATTCAAGGACTTGAAGAAGAACCAAATGCCATCCAAAGGAGGATAAAACAACTGATAGCCTTGCAATAAAAGAGAAATAAAGTCTATGACAGTCATCAGCATGTTCAAAATAGAATAAAGAATACATTTGATAGGAGGATCAAAGAGGACAATTTTCAGATTCATGACAAAGTGCTGAAATGGGAGGCCAAAATTGAAGAAAAGGGCAAGCATGGTAAGATTGAGAATTTATGGAAGGGTCCTTTTCAGATTGCTGGTTTTCATGGAAACAACACTTACATATTGCAGGAAATTGATGGAGGATCATATGCTGGAGGGCCTGTTAATGGCAGGTTCCTAAAGCATTATGTTTGCTGAAGTAACATCACTCATTCATGAAATTGTATATATTCATCTTTGTCAAGTTTTTGATAATAAATGACAAGCTGAAACAGAGAGCTTAAGCCCGAGGTGAAGGCCCAACAGTTCAAAGAAGATACTTGTCAACAAAAAATTATGTTTTTTTATCAAAATGGATGGCACTGGTGCTGCGGGTTCTTAGTGTACCACAGGGGCACACTATCCCAAGTGGAGCCACTGTTATCACTATAAAAAATTTCTGAAACTTGGTTAGTTACACTTGTTCCTAAGTCATAATTCTAGATAGGGTTAGAGTCATTTTTATATTTTTAATAGGTCTAGATCATGGGTTAAAGGTCTCATTCCATCACCAAACAATGTTCATCAACCTTGTTTCATTGTTCAAAGATCTTATGCCATGTTTTGAAACCCTTTTTAAAAGTTTTTTTTGAAGATTTGATGAATAAGCCATGAAACCACGTTTTCGTAGCACGCTCAGTGTAAAAAGTTGATTCCGCGCTACGAAAACGCTGGTGATTTCGTAGCGCAAAAACCCGAATTTCAAATCATGCGCTACGAAATCGGGGATTCTCAGTTTTGCGTTTGAGCTGTCACATTTTTCAAATATAGTTAAATTTTTCATCATTAGGTGTCATCCACGAGTTCTCATTCACGCATGCAACCATTTATTATAATTATTAGGGGTCATTTGTCATCGATTGTGGGTCAGATTGTCATTGGTCCTTTCAAATTTGAAAACAGTTGGCTGTTTTCGACTTCATTTGTCTCATGCAAGACAATAGTGCATGCATGCTTATGTTTTGAAGAAGCAATTAGTGGTGAAAGACCAGAGTTCACTAAAACAAATTCAAGCGAGGCTGTGAAACTATATTTCAAGCGAGGCAGAACTGAAAAAAATTCAAGCGAGGCTACTCATTCAACAGTATTTTCAAAACTTGCTATCAAGTGAATTTGAAATTCATTTCTGGTGGAAGAAGGATTGTTATCAAGCGAGGCTGAACTCATTTACCAAGCGAGCCAGTTCATTCAACAGGAAGCTCTGATTGCTAATTTTCTGAAGACACAGGGTTTTTAGAGGGATTATCATATATTTTTGAAGATACAAGGTTTTCAAGAAGAAAATGGCTGAAGAAAGAAGGAGTCATAGGTCTCTGTGATTTTGGATCTTTAATATATGAAATTTGGCCCTGTAGTAGCCCTTTGAAGCTTCTTTCAAAAGGTCTGACCTGATTTGGATTCTTTAAAGAAAAGTTATACCCAATCTCCCACAATGACCTAATTATGGACTGGTTCAGCAAAGAGAACTTGTATGATGTGCCACGTGTCACTGTTTCCTCCTTTAGCTCTAAAATTTATACAAAGGAAACTTCAATCCATGTACTTGCAGCCAATTTTTACATAGTTCCAATCTGATGCTCAGAGAGAGAGATTTTTGACGATTTTCCCACGGTCACCTCTTTGAGATGAAATACGGGAGCCTGAAACAACTCTAACTTCCACATATGAT
>JAXQQM020080582.1:0-174068 GCA_034641835.2 Pinus albicaulis
AAAATACATCATATAAAAAGTACTGAATAGATCCAACATGTATACAAGTATAGCTGAACTGAAAGTACACCATGAATCATCTGAGCATGGCCCGGAAATATAAGTCTGAATCAATGTCCAAGTATCACATATAAAAAGCTGATCAAGGATGGTGCAACTGGATGTCTGATCATATAAGTAACTGAATCTCCAAGTACCAAATCATAAGAGGTGGAACAAACGGTACAATCACGCAACTCGGGAGCCAACATATAGGATGCTGCTGTACTGAACTGCAACATATAAGGGTGGACGGCATCACTGGCAGAAACTGAATGGACTGTCAAAAGTGAACCGAGAAATGCTGATGCAACCCGAGGTCTTCACCGATCACTATGGCACAATTCTACACAATGGGAATAAATGAGCTGAAGTCGACTATGTGAGAAATCGTTGGATTACCGGTCAATGATGTATACCATTAACCAACGCGAGACAACCCACCGATAATGATAATGAGTGTCAAGGTGCCCCAGTACAATCTAACAAGTGCGAATGAATGAGTTGAAGTCGAACACTTGAAATAATCTACCAATCAGGAGGCAATGATGAATCCCCACTGTCGATAGCGAAGAGTCTGCCACCGATGACTGCAAACCCTAAGGTACTGACAAAAGACTCTAGATCTTGTTCCCAGAGCAATGAGTCGGAGTCGATGGGAAAAGATCTGCTGGAAGGAAGGCATTAAGGCATCCCACATCAGTCCAGCGCGAGTGTAACCCGTAGGCCAAGATTTGGAAGGAATCGGACGAAGTAGAGTGATGGAACCAAAACCGAAGTACGTTTCCGACATGCACAAGATGAAGCTAGTGCACGGAAGAAACCCTCTGAACCAACCAATAATGAAAGCTGACACAGAGGCGAGAAATCCACCGATAGGGTCAAATGGAAATCAAGGTACCGCACGAATCCCAAGTGTGATAATGTGTGCTGACGTCGAACACAGGGGAAACCACTCAGTCAAAGACCCATGATGATGATCAAATGCTGAGCACGAGGTCACCTATCAATGATGGGAATAGGCCCAAGGTGCGGCTCTAGGTTTGCTCTCAGAGCAATGTGTCGTAGTCGATAAGAGACAAACCCGCCGGCAAGAAGTCAATGGGGACCTTCTCAAACCAACACGAGCAGAAGACCAAAACATCTGATGTGATAGAACATGATACTGACAAGACCGGGAAGGCCGACTGAATAATGAGTCAAGAGACACCGCAAAATGGCCGACTCAGGTTAGACTTCCCTTGAACAAAAGCACGACTCGTGATGACCATGGCAGTAAAAAGTGACACTGTATAAGTCTGTTATGCAGGAGGCAGAACAAACTCTCCATATGATTGGAAGAGATAACCAACCGGGGGAGGACTGACAAGTGAAACAAGGTAAAGGCTGAACCTAGGTCAAAACTACAACCATCCCAAAGGTAGGAAATATATATAAGTATATGTGCTTTGTTCAAGGGCGACAAACTGACTCTGTACTGCCATCAAAACGACGAAGATACATCCCGTTCCCGCTCTTTTTGTTATATTTGATTTTTTTGTCTTTTTCATATAATAAGCTTGAAAAAGAATAAAATAATGCTATGGTACAATGGATAGAACGAGTATCAAAAATCAGATGCACTAGTTCCTGGAATTGGAACAATCCTATGCTCAATGCAAGGTGGCGGAAACTGGTAAGCGATACTCAAAGGAATGTTCCATCCATGGGTAAAAGGGTGTCAAGTCGCGATAGCTAAGTGCATGCAATGGTTAACTTGTACAGATAGACGAGGTCAAAAGTTGGCTTAAACATCGAGTCCAAATGAAGCCGGCTAAAGGCCAAGATAAACAAGTAGCCAATATGCAATGCAGTAATACAACTTAACGACACCAGGGAGCCTCTAGGGTAATAGTCAGAAAAATGATAGTGAGGAAGAAGAAGAATGAAGCTTTCAACACATAAGTCATGGCGGGAGTAAAGAGGACTCCCGAGCCTACATAAAACGCAGCATGGGCAACAAGTGATAGCGAGGAACTAACTAGGAAGCCCATGTAAAGGAAGGCTCTACCACCAAGTCATGATTAAATAATCGACGAGTGAAATGGGTGTAATAGTCATGACCTGATGGGATCGACCCTATGGCAAGTGATCAGTATGAAGGCTAGTATGCAAGATGCAGCGGAAAGTGATTTTCCTAACCTATATGCCAGTGAAGATCATATACCTGCCGTGACGAGTCAGTAATCATGGATCAAAAAACCGGGAAAAATCTCGAATTCGTCAAAATGTACCTGAAAACATACAAAACTGGGCACTTCCAAGCATCTGGGTTATGCAGCTTAAGATAGATTGAAAAAATAAGCATAACAAATTTTTGCGAAAATTTTCAACTTTTTAGGCATAAATAGACAAATTACCTCATATTTGGTTCATTATTACATTGTTGATTTGGAGAAAAGTGCTCTGAAGCAAAAAAGTTCTTTCGTCAAATCAGGAGCAACCGACCGTCGAATCGCACCGAATTTGTCAGGTAAGCTCATCAATCATCCTTGCAAATCATTTTGTCCGTTTATAAATTAAAATTTAGTGATTTTCACCACAGAAACCCTTTCTAAAAAACACGGGTTTGCACATACGCGGGTTGGTAACAATAAAGTCGCGTATACACGCGACTGTGCATAAAGAAAGCCGCGTATGCGCAGGCCCAAATGAAAAATGCGTGGCTAATGAAGGATTTATTGAATTTTGACAGGATGACAATCTCATGGAGAGATCGTGAACACAGTGCAATTGATCAAGAAGTCATGCAAGATCGAGCATCGCAAAATATTCTTCGGAATTGCGGATTGTTCAAATTTTTCAAAATGCCAAATATGAAAAGCAATGTCCGGTTGCTAGAAATGCTCGTCAATTATTGGGAACCGGAAGAGGACTGCTTTATGATAGATCAGATGCCAGTACGCATTGAAGTGGAAGACATATATTTTATCACTGGACTCTCCCGGAGGGGGGAACCAGTAGACTTGCACGGGAAGCCCTTGGGAGGGCTAACTGTGGAAGATTATGTCCACGTGTATTGCGTAGAGGGTTCCAAGAAAGTTGGAACTCAGATTGCAATTAAAGATTTAAGGGATTTGCACATGAAAATCCTCCTTTTCACCATTGGTAGAGTGGCAGGATCTGCCTCCCTACATCAGGCGTCCAGGACGCAAATGAGCATAGCAGTGGAATGCTTGACTCATGTATATGATTGGTGCACAGCCCTATTACTGAACATGAAGCAACAATTGACCTCAATCCGCCAAGCAAAGACCAAACACTTTGGATACGGTACAATTTTGATGAAATTCTTCTTCGAGAAGATACCAGCATTGAGACCCAGAGTTATCTCTACCATCAGCAGCCCGAGTGACCCAAGAATTGCCCGTTGGGCGGACATGATGAAGAGATTAGGGGGAAGTGAAGTTCCCCGGACGACTTGGGATGATGAGTTCTTCCTTTGGTGGGGAGAGCAAATCATCGCTGTGGACGACTATCCCGATGCCGGGATGGACTTCCGTGGAGATCCAGATCTTGTTCTTCCACCAGGCACAGCATGGGGCACAGTCGGTAAGTTTGCAAAAATTTTTGACTTATATAATTTTTTGGATTTTTTCAAATATGTATGAAAAAAGGAAAACAAACATGTTTTTGATTGGATTCATAATGACTGACAATGTAAACATGATCATGATACAGATATTGGACCAATTCGACCTAAGGGTTTCCCGCGCCGCAAGCGTCGCATGGGCGAAGCAGATACAGTGGATTCAGACAGGACCCTCCAGGCTGTACAGAGGAACTTGGAGGGATTAACCCGCCAAATACCTATGGCTGCCGTGGAAGATCTGCCAGAAGCCATCCAGAGACGGGTGGTAGGAGTGCCCCGAGACTGGGTACGGTTATTCCGCCGAGTTGCCACCGCGATCACGTTCTATAGGAACACGACTTCTGGGCAGGGACCTCAGGAGTAGATAGATATTATGTATTAGATGACTGTATATTTTTTGAGACTGAACATGATCGGGCATAAGCCCAAATTTTGTATGACCTTATGGATCCAAATTTTGTAAAGTTTTTGAACACTCTGATGATATATATACAGCGATATTTGATGTGAAGTGATAAATGCATCAAAATGTATGATGTTTTTGATGATTAACTTTTATTGTATGGAATGATTGATATGCCAATCTAGTGCCTGATTAGCTAATGAGTCTTGCTAATCAATTGTCAGCTCGAGGAATATGAATGAAAGTTAAAAATTGAAATGATCTTTGTAACAAACGTACCCTCAAGAACAACCGTAATAAAAATGGATCTCGAACCCGATAAGTATTGTTCAACTGCGACACCACCAACTGAGAGTCCAAGAAAACTACCAACGAATCAACACCCAAAGATATTGCCTCCGAGAGTAGATAAACAACTGCAGTGTATTCTGCTATATTATTGGAAGCAGGACCAATGCAGACCCCTCTTGATACTAACAGCTGACCGGACGGATAATGAAGCACCCAAGCCGCGGAAGCTAAGTTCCGGGTGTGTCTACTAGCACCATCGGCAAAACCAAAATGACTCATGACATCCAACACAACCTGCCAAAGCAGATCAAAAACATCACCAACTCATCAAAGATCGAAAATCAACCAGATATGTACAAAGAAAAACTACTATATACAAAAGCAACATGCCAGGCCGAAGCCTAGGCATAATACTTCTTCAAATAGAGCCCATTTCGGGGCTCCGGCAACTCGTTCCCTTCAAAATCAACCAAGGTATACGCTCCTTTCTTAAGGAATTTTTTAACAATAAAGGGGCCATACCACATAGACTTAAACTTCCCTGCCCCCAGGGCATATTTTTCTTAGGCATAGACCAAGACAAGGTCACCTTCCGAAAAAACCCTGGGTTTGACCGCCTTATCGTACTGAACTTTAACTCGGTTTTTATGCGCTTCATTCATCGTGGCAGCATCCCGACGCTGCTCATCGAGATGTTCCAGATGAAGAAGCCGTTCTGCTAGACTAGAAGTGTCAGGAAGAAGTTCAACAGCTAATTTAAGAGAAGGAATCTCGCATTCAATAGGAAATACGGATTCCACCCCGTGCACTAGCTGAAACGGAGTAAAGCCAGTTGCAGTTTTCACTGACGTCCTGTATGCCCAAAGTACAGGATATAGCATAATATGCCAGTTGGATCTAGCTTTATCAATTGTCCTTTGAAGAATTGTCTTCAAGGATTTATTCACGGCTTCCACTTGCCCATTGGCTTGAGGATAATACGGAGATGAATGCTCTTGCCGGAAACCTAATTTTAGAGCCAACTCAGCCATCATGCTATTCTGAAAATGACTGCCATGATCAGTGAAAATATCTCTAGGAATACCAAAACGAGCAATAACCTGGTTGAAAAGAAAAAGAGCTGCAGTCTCACCATCATTCCCAAAAGTAGGCATAGCCTCG
The DNA here is from genome assembly GCA_034641835.2 of Pinus albicaulis. Taxonomy (NCBI): domain Eukaryota; kingdom Viridiplantae; phylum Streptophyta; class Pinopsida; order Pinales; family Pinaceae; genus Pinus; species Pinus albicaulis. The sequence goes on from JAXQQM020080582.1 coordinate 5,526, forward strand.
ACCCACTTCGTAAAGTAGTCTACTGCTATAATAATGTACTTGTGACCTTTAGCCGAAGGCGGGTTACAAGTAGTATAATAAATACCCCACTTTGTAAAGGGACCGACAGTAATGACTGGAAAAAGCGGAGCTGGATGAGCACGCATTTTTCGAGTATAGACTTGACATGGATGACATTTTTTGACCGATTCGATACAATCCTTGAAAATCGAGGGCCAAAAGTACCCAGCACGCAAGATTTTTTGGGCTGTAGCAAGCCCAGATAAATGACCCCCACAAGCTCCACTGTGGGAATCATTTAGCACAACCTCAGCTTCTTCGAGAGTTAAGCAGCGTCTTAGGATTGAATCAACCCCTCGACGGTATAAAGAATCACCAATAATCAAATAATTCTTGGCCAAGTGACGCAACTTACGACACTCATCTTTCGAAAAAGTAGAGGGAAACTTCGCAGTCTGGAGATACACAATGATATCTCCGTACCAAGGATCCTGTGAAGAGATAAGAAACAAATGTTCATCCGGAAAGGATTCGTCATAGATCATCTCTTCCCCATAGGGCAACTCGGAGATCAATTCCGCGAAAACTAATGATTTCTTGGACTTGGCAGACATAAACTCAAGATCAAATTCCTGTAAAATCACAATCCATCTATTGTATTTGCCCCCAATCACTCGCCTACTGAGGACAAACTGAAATGGATTGGCTGCTGCCAAAACATAAGTTTTTCGAAGAATAATGTAATGCCGGAGTCGCTGCACAGCATGAACTGCTGCTAAAGCTAACTTTTCTATCGGAGCGTACTGGATGTCAGGTCCTACCAAGCCTCGACTAAGGTAGTATATAACATGCTCTGCAAGAGCATCATCCTCCTGAACCAGAACCATACCGATGGTAGATTCTGCTGCTGCCAGATACAAAAGGAAATCCCTTCTATAATCAGGTGGACTCAATAAAGGATCAGAGGTCAATGATTTTTTCAAAGCATCGAACGAGCGTTGAGCGAAGTCATCCCAAAGAAATGGAACTCCCTTCTTCAACAATCTCATAAATCCCTTTGTAACTTTAGCATAATTTACGATAAATCTCCGAAGAAAATTAGACTTTCCTTGTAGACTTTGAAGCTGACAAATAAAGGACGGGGGAGGCAATCGAAGTATTGCCTCAACCTTGAAGGGATCTACCCTAATCCCTTCCTTAGATTCAATGAATCCCAATAACTGACCGGATGTAACCGCGAAAACGCACTTGTTCGGATTCAATCTAATTTTATAGAACCGACATCGTTCAAATATTTGCCGGAGGTGAGCAGGATGATCCATCCTCTTTCGAGAATGAGCAGCTAAATCATCCAAGTACGCCTCAATAATCTTTTTGATGTCATGGAAGGCATATGACATGGCCCGCTGAAAGGTAGCCCCAACATTTTTAAGACCAAAAGGCATCTTCTTATATGCAAATGTACCCTAGGGACAAATAAAGGCAGTCTTATGCTGATCTTCAGGACGGATAGTAATCTGATTATATCTGGAGAAACCGTCCATGAAGGAGAAAATCTCATTACCAGCACACTCGTCAATCATTTGATCAATAAATGGTGTGGGGTAATTGTCTTTAGGACATGCTTTATTTAGGTCTCTGAAATCGATCCAAACTCGAATCGTTCCTTGCTTTTTATCTACGGGAACGGGGTTTGAAACCCATTCAGTCAAAGGAACAGGGAAAATGAATCCCGCCTTAAGCAGCTTCTCAACCTCAACTTTGATAGCTGCTGCCTTCCTAGGATTGACCGGACAAAGTTTTTTCCTGACCGGCTTAGCGTTTTCATACCTCTTGATCTCATGCTGGACAATAGATGGGTCTATACCAGACATTTCCTCATAATACCAAGCGAATACATCCCTATACTCTTTAAATATTTCGGTGTAAATTTGAACTTCTTCACGGGAACATTCAGCTCCGATGAAGACATTCTCGATAATATTGGGATCCCTGGAAATGTTCACCGGGATAGTAGGAGAAATCACAGCCATGTTCCCTTCAGCATAAACCTGTGTTGGTGCTAAAGGGTTCAAGACCGGTGAACAGACCAGAGACGGAGACTTGGGAAATCCAGCCAATCCGCCAAATCAAAAATAGCACCAGTGATGCAAGTCATCCCACGGTCTATCTATACCAGTCATGGCTTCCAGGATGGCCTCTTCAAATGGAAGAGTGGTATCAAGGCAATCCTGGGCAGAAGAAGAACTAAGTGTCCAAGCCGGAGCCACATCTCCATCCAACTCTTCCGGTGAAAGAGGAGCTGGAATGGATTCTGCAGAGTCAACAACAGACTGATAGGCAATCTCAGCTGCAGAAATAGGAAATGCCATTCCACCCACTTGACCTTCCGCTAATGTGGCAGTAGGGAAGGTAAGGTCCAAGGGTCCGAAAAATAATGAGTTCTGAAGAACTCTCTTCGAAGAGGAGCCTTGGAGGATGAAATAGCATTAATATGAACCGTAGGAGGAGGAATATCGAAAGTACCCATCAAGGAAGAATACATTCCAACTCCTAAATTCTCAACAGGCGCCTTAGAATTATCCAACTTAGGAACAGATGAGTCAGTAGACGCATTCGGGTCTACAGGAGGACAGTCCAGTTGATCCACTGTAGCGATCCTCCCTTCGTGAGGGAAACATATAATGTGAAATAGTGAGGATGCAATGGCATCCATCTCATAAATCCAGTTTCTCCCCAACAGAAGGTTGTAGTCCAAGCTTGCGTCAACTACCTCAACCTCTATATTGACAGTTTTGCCCCCAACACAGATGGGCAAAGCTGGGACAATACCATGGGGTCTGTGAGAATGACCATCGAACGCAGTCAGAAGAGTGGTAGATGGAACAAATTTGGGAGATCCAAGTGTCTTCCAGCATGCGAGAGACATCACGCATGTGGAAGCACCCTCATCAACAACCGTCCGAAAGATGTTACACTTCCGGTACGATGATTTAATATGAAAAGCCATGTGATGAGGAAGTCTCTTCTTAAAATTAGACATATCAAAAGTAATCAGAAGAGAATTTTTTGGATCAATAGCCCCAATGGTAGTGAGCAAAGCACTGCGCTGAGCCGGACAAGACTGGAGTACCTCTAAAGCTGACATAGCACAAGGACTCTGCGCCAGATCTTCCACAATCGAGTAGTTCTGGGAAGCCCTAGCATTCGAATTAATCGTTGATCGCTTAGAAGATGCTTTGGGCATCCGAGGCATAGACTCAACAGTAGGCTTCGTGATGTGAAGTGGCTCAGTAGCATCAGGAACATCCTTAGCTTTCGAAGACTCTTCTCTGCCATAATCACGGGATCTCGTAGCGATATCCGCGTGAGCACTCATCATGAAAATGTTCGATGGAATTTCCCCTTCCTGGGTGCCCCCAGAGGAAGCCCTAGGATTTTGGTTCGCGCCAACAACTAATTGTTGCCCTTGGGGAAAAGGGTTTGTTAACACAACCTGGGAACTAGAAGAACCCTGCTGGGCTAACAAGCGCTGCGCATCTTGAATTTTAGGGCAAAGGTGTGTAAGATGGTCTCCAGCACATAGCTTGCATGGAAACTTCACTTTCCTTTTCTCCTTTGGACCCTCACCAACATGCTCGTTGGTTTTATTTGCATTACCCTTCCCATTCTTGCCCTTTTTCTTATTATTTCGTCCCTTCTTCTTCCCTTCGGATTGTTGATTTCCTTTGGGATTAGAAGCTTGGACAACATTTATGGACAAAGACTGGGAAGGTGATGACTCAGCAGGCACAGCCTGACCAGAAGGAGCAGATTGCAAAGACAACTGCTGCAGTTGAGTAAGCAGGCTGGCTGCACCACTATTGATCGATCCAATCAGTCCGTCGCCATGAGGACCGGGCTTAGTTTTAGATAAATCTAATTTGGAGCGAGGAGCATTGGGCAGATACTTATGGAGGACCCCAGACTGAGAATAGATCAACTCAAGCTATTGGGCCCTAAAAATGGCCTGCTCCTCGGTAAATAACCTGGAGAGGGATACATCTTTCGAAATATCTGACTGCAGGGATTTGAGAAACCATTCCAAAAGGAATTCACCTGGAATATGAGCTTTAATCAGCCTCTTCCTTCTCCTCCATTCCTGAATGTGATCAGAAATGTGGGTTGCGTCGTCCTGCTTAAAATTAGCTAGGAGTTCAGTCCCAGCGTCATATTGGACAGGCAACTGAAAATGGTTCAGAAATATAACAGCCAGTTCTCCAAATGTAGCAAAACTGCCCCCAGTTAGCTCAATATACCATTTGGCAGCGTTTCCAGTTAGGGTGCGTTGAAATAATCTCAACCTAATCGAATCATCGATCAGGGAGTTCGAAGAACACCATAAATGGAAAGTAGTAATGTGGTCAGCTAGATCTTCTCCATTCCTACCTTCAAACTTTGGAATGTCTGAAGGAGGTTTGGTGGGAACCGGAGGCCACCCCGGACTATAACGAATCGGATCATTAGTCAACTTCGACAGATCTGGCAAGTTTAACGTTGCCAGAAAAGGTAAGCGAGGCAGAGCTTGAGGATCCCATCCTTGATGGGATGGATTCCCAACATTCTAAAAAGAATACCCTGGATTTGATGAGGCACCAGGTTGCCAAAAAGGACTCATAGAAAAATGAGAAGAACCTCCTCCCAACGCAGAGTTACCAAAGCCCAGACCAGTTCCCCCTACTGAAGTATGAAATGAAGAGGAAAGCCCCTGATAGGGGTCCCAAGCATTAGAAAGAGGAGAAAAGGTCTGATAAGCACTCAACGAAGGGAAAGAAGTATTCCCTTGGTGACCAGCGTAAAACTGATTCCCTGCCCCCACTGTAGTGAATACAGGGTTCCATCTTGTAAAAGTGGTTGAATTCTGACCTCCAGACCAAGGATTGAAACTCTAGGTCTGAGAAGTAAATGGAAAGGACCCTAAAGAAGGATTGGAACTAGAAATATGCCCAGTTCCAAAGGGGAACCCCTGAAAAGAAGCTGATCCACTAGCCATGGAAGACATAGGCGTAGATCCAGTTGCAGCAGCGGAAAAGGAAAAAGAAGGAATCCCACTAGTGGGCATTCCGAAACAGAAGGGACCAGAATGAGAAGCGTGTGCTTGGGTGAAACCAGAGCCAAACACAGCAACACTAGAAGCAATCGAAGATAAAGCAATAGTGCCCCCTCCTTCAACAGAAGCAGGAGTCTGAATGCCTGCAGCACTCACAGCAGAAGCCGCGTTCCCAGTCGTGGCCATCGAAAGGTATGAATAATACGGAGGATCTTCTGGTCTCTCTGACTCAGGTCCGATGTATTGAACAACGAATGGATAATCAGGAGGAAGAGGAGATGGACCTGACCCAGGAGGTTCAGGTAATTCCTCAATTTGAAAATCTTCTTCCTGAGGAAATAAAACTCGCGAGGTGAGCGGAACGCTCCTCTCGAAACCGACACCAGAATCAGCTATGAAACCTTCAGACCTCTGTGGAGGATCTCTCTCCACTGCGTCAGACGCCACAGGGTGGTAACCACCTGCTAAATCACTCCTACGCCTTCTCGAAGAAGGCTCTGGACTCTTGGGAGATAACCCCCGGATTCTCCTCGAACGACGAGGCGCTTGATCAGCCACTTTTATAGATTTTAAATTAGACTCAAAAAAGTGAAAAGCTAGGCAAGCTAGGAGCAAAGAGCACTCACTATAAGAAAAATACCTGAGATACAATCAAGCAAACAACCTCCAAGTATTTCCGCTCCGGGTGATGAGGACTGGACACCAAAATACAAGAAAGCGAAATATAGGACCTCCCGAAAGCAGTCTGGGATAATTACGGCCTAGAAAAACTAGTGAAGGTATCAGAAACAGTTACGCCGACCTCCTAACGACAGCCTTTGCCGGTTCAAGCACCCAAGCTTCGCAAGGGCACCCCCCAGAAGTACTGTTGAAAGTGATGCGATGTTTGCCTCAGGTACCACGGGTATTCCACCCCGCAGTCACCTGTGTGGAACCTAGGAGTGGCAACTATGGGCACCAATCCGTGTCAGAAGCCGGGCGGAACGGTATTGAGGTCAGATTCAGCTAATCAGAAAGGGCGTATCCCTCTTCTCAGCCTTCACTTCCCCTCGCGCTTGACTCTCTGGAGGAGAGCTTTCCCAGTCCACCTAACGGAGTTAGATTTTACTCAATTAATCAACTTCTATGTTTTGTTTGAGTGGCCTTGGAGATTTAACTCTCCACTCACCTAATCCAAGGCCCTACAACCTAGCTAGTTGGTGTATGACACTTAGAAAACTTGCTAGTTGATTTTAAATATATATCGCTTATTTTAATGGGCTGTTATGTTAAGTCAAAGGGATGCGGAAATGAAACTTATGATGTTTTGACGCTGAAAGAAATTAATAAAAACCAAACTACATGCAAATGCAGTTATTGTCTTTCGATGAAAAGCAACTTCTACACGGGTTCTACGAGATTAAAAAATTGTATTTTTTCTTTTCAGATAGCAAACTCACACTCACAAAAACTATGAAGATGACTAAATGCTTAAGTGCACCTGATGCAAAATCTCCTAAAGCAGAGTGAAATTTCCCAAAAGTCCTTCAGTTTTATCTCTTTTTTGGTTGTCCAAAAAGCTAGTTCCCAAAATCAAGAACTCTTAATATGAAGACACCAAAAATGCTTAACAACAAGAGGAAGAAATCAATGACAACTCCTTTCCAGAATCAAGCCAAAATCCAAAGGCAAGAAACCTCAACAAAGCTTCAAAAGATACAAAGAAACGAAAACAAAAATGCAAAAACAAAAGCAAACAACAAAGCAAAATGTTTTTTGAGCTTTTGAGTTTTATAAAAGAGTTCGAAAAGACCAAGTGAAACTATAAAATCCCAAGCCAAACAACACTGAATTTCAAGCAAAAACTTCAAAAATGCTCCAAATCTTATAGGGCTAACTAGTAGCAAGATCAATATGAGCAAAAGAAGACAAGAAAACTCAGCCACTCAGCCTAGAAGAATAGTGCAACCTTGCCGCAAACAAAAACTTCAAAGAACCAAGAAAGACTCTTCAAAAGTTGCAACAAGACCTAGCCAATTGAACTCAAGAAAACCAACCGAGAAATGGGCAAAAATTGTAGCGCAAATCAAAACACAAAGATAGGAAAGAGTAAATGAGCAGGAGCTCTCTGTTCTGATGAAGCAGAACAACCAAGAATCCCCAGAAAGAGATCTTGGTACTCAAACCAGAGGTGCCAGCACAAGAAACAATACTTTGCCAAAAAGACTAGTTTTCAATCAAACAAGAGAGAGAAAAGATCAAAGACCACTTTCTTCACAATCCAGAGGGTACAAAGACACTGCAGGAACAGGTCTCCACAGACAGAAAGGACTAAAAAGCCAAGGAATCCAAAATTTCAAAATATACCTAGGTATACGCGACTTTACAGTTTAAAAACAAGCGTGCATACGTGACTGTGCTAAAGGAAACACACGTATACGCGACTCCCTTTATACAAACTTGCGTGTATACGCGACTGTGTGCAGAAAAAAGCGCGTATATAAAGGTAAATAATGAAAAAAAAAAGGATCAAGCCTGGATAAGAAACCAGGACTTCAGTCTGACTGAGAAAGAGTAAACTGGACTGGAAATAAAAGTTAAAACTGTTGGAAACCTATCAAACAGCTGAAACCACCCAACAGGGGAATCACAAGAATGCGATCCCCAACGGAGTCACCAGTTCTGTTTCGGGGAAAATCACCCTAGAGGTTTGTTGGGCTTAAACCTCCACAGAGCAGGGCATGCTACTTAAGAAGGACTCACACAACCATACATGTTCATGAAAAACTAAATAGAGTAGATCGAGGAAGTTACCCGTAGGTCCTACGGTTGAAGCAGATCCCGCGGGGTCCAAACCCCCAGCAACCCTTCTTCCTTCTTAACCTGAAAGAAAAGAAGAAACAAGCACGAAGAACTGGTTGTACAACATATATCTACTCTAAATGTTAGTGAAATCCACGTGAAACATTAGATAAACCATAATAAATGCTTAAATAACAATATTCTCATATATGCAAGCGGACACTAACACGTATATTTCGAGAACAAGATGGTTCTTCTGTATTATAAATAGCATGTACAGAAATAACGAGTGGAGAGATCACTTGAATCCTTCCACGATCTTCGAGTAGACCATCGTCCGGATCCGTCCCACCCTTGCCTCGCTAAGATTCCTTCCGAACTGGTGCATGCGAGATGACATATAAAGAGATGAGCATCTCCAGGAAACAAAGGTTTCCTGTAATGAACTGGGAAGTGTAGGAGGCACGGGAATTCAGACATGGATAGGGAATACCAACAGAGTATAATATCAATAATTTCTCTCTCTCCCTTAGGCCATGCACATGAGGGGCTTTTATACTCCCTCAAAGTAGTTTCAACAGTTGGAAACAGTTGGCCACGTGCTGGGGTGGTTGAACTACCAGAGTAACCATCAACCCAACCCGAAAATAGGGATTTTTTATATATTTTTTAATGATTTTAATGGCACACGTGGAAAATTACATGTGGACTCGCGTATACACATGGAAAAGTCTGGGCATAACCGCGTATGGGGATTTTAACACTGTTTTTTAGTGAATTTTGTCCAAGTCTGTAGGAATGGGTGCCCAAAACCATAAAAGCAATCATGAATCATATGAAGGTGAGAAATGATGTTATAACAACTATTGATTTCGGTAGCTTTGTAGTGTCGTATGGTCCCCTTGACCCTTCCATTCCCTCCCATACTCACGATCATACCATCCGTATCTTCGATGTTCTTCACAGCATGAGTTCTCGCTCTTCATCCCATAGTTCTCATCCATCTCCCTCTCATCGATCTATGAGTCCTAGAATTCCTACCCAGACTGCTCCCTCCCATAGCCTTCAGTGGATTTCTATCCTCTACTCACGCTGCCCTCCTTTTTCTCATCCCTCCCATTTGTTGTCCTGCGACACTATTACTTCGGCCCTCTCCTCCACCCATTATCTTGGCTATGCCGATGGGGCAAGTCGCTCTTCCCAGAATCTCGCTTCGGCAGCATGGGCCATCTTTACCCCCTTGCATACCCTGGTTCTTGCAAATGGGGTCTGCATTGGTAATGCCACCAATAATCAGGCTGAATATGATGTCGTGCGTGGTCTTTTAGCCGATGCCCTCTCTCATCACATCCTCCATCTGCATGTTCATTTAGATTCCCTACTTCTTGTCCTACAACTTAATGGTGTCTATCATGTGCATAACCCTATCCTGTTTAGACAATATTTACAAGTGAAACTTTTGATATGTGCATTTACATCCATTACTTTCAACCATATCCCTCGACGTAAAAATCACTACGTCGATCAAATTGCAAATCATGTTCTAGACTGGCATTTATCACACTCAAGACAATAACATTTCACATCATCCACAAAATATACATAAATCATATCTGTCACATAACATGTGTTTTTAGAGTCCATCTACTCTAAAACATATCACATGCCCATAGCATGGTACAAAAAACAAAAGTAAAAAATGGGGGGCACCATCTTCCCTACATCTAATCACTCTCTGGAGGATCCTGAGCCAATGGCTCTGCTCCTGCAGCTCGTAGATCACACACAGTTTGACCGGCCATCACCATGCGTCACATGATACCTTGCCATTTCGAGGGTAGACCAATACATAACTCTATTTATTGGTCATCTAAATCCTGCCAACCACACTCCGACACACCGGTCAGCAACCCCTCACATCTACGATGGATGTCCTCCACCAGAGCAGCCATCTCCTCGTTCTGTACTGTCCTTGATCCACTCGCACCTGTAGCTCCTGCTACTGCCGGTCGTCCCATATATCTAGCCGATTTCACTGGCGCTATATCTGCATTCCAAAATATATAACGATTAGTACCATGCATACTAGTCACAAACTCTAAAATGAACATAACAGATTAGTTGCTTGTCGCTTACCATCGGGCCCCCACACTCGACCAGGCGGAAGGGACAAGTCCGGATCTCCCCAATAACTCATCCCACTATAGGGATAGTCGTCTATGTATAGTGGCATCTGATCCCAATGGGTGAAGAACTCGGGTTGGAACACCCGTCCGACTGCCCCTCCTCCTCCTCTACATAGTAATCGTCCCCACCGATGCATCCGAGGCTCTCTCGGACCTCCATCAGGTAACTATATACGAGGTCGCAGGGTCGTGTTGGGAAAAATACTGAGAGGGGGGGGGGTGAATCAGTATTTAGTGCAGACTAAAAAACGTTTTAATTTTTCTTTCTCTAAAATCCATACACTACTTTAATGAACCCAAGTCACGTATACACATGGATATCCTTAATGAAACTTGTGTATTACAAGAGATCTCAGTATGCAGATAATTATTTACTTAGATCATTGCATCATTCATTCATCAGATGTTTATTAAGCAATAAACAGATGCGGTAAGAACAGAATAAATCATCACACATAAGCAACACACATGAACACCAGGATTTAAGGTGGAAACCCAATTCGGGAGAAAACCACCGCTGTCGTTGTATCTGTCTTCAATATTTATTATAAAGAAAACTTCTTACAACATTGTGCTGGCGCAGACTCATACTAGCATGCAGGCACCCACCTGTAGAAGGCTACAACCTTCTCTCGTTTACCAGCCTCTCCTGGAAGGGAGCTACTACCCCTTGCTCTCGTTTACCATCCTCTCCTAGAAGGGAGCTACAACCCCCTACACTCGTTTACCAGCCTCTCCTGGAAGGGAGCTACTACCCCTTGCTCACGTTTAGCAGCTACCACTGGAAGGGAGATACTACCCCCTCACTGAAGGCTTCGACCCTCAGTACCATTGCGGACCACGTTTCATCAATTTTCATACTAGATCCAACAGCTTCCATACAACATACCTTGTACGCCACTTTTCATCAGATTTTCAGACTGGACCCACTCCACACATTTAAGCTCATCATACATCAAACTGAAACTCATAACCTCATCAATTAATTCATTGTACCATCAACCAATCAACCAACAACTTGATCTTTAATCATAATCAACAGCATAATCAATATTCAAACAACCTAGATCTGTATGAGTACATCATTGACAGACAGTAGTAAAACAATAGAACAGATCAGACATTTCATTCCACATACTTCAGCAAAACCCTAGTTCCATATGCGCTTTTACTTCACTGAACCTGCATATGCATGCGCTTTAACAAAAACAAACCTGTGTATACATCTTCACATATTTCAGGACTGATTTCACATACCATACGCGCTTTTGCTGAATCCAACCCGCGTATATACACGCTTTCTCTTCCACGAACCTGCGTATAGATCTTCAAATTTTGTATGGCTGTGCAACTCTTCAGAACAGATAAATAGCTCAGATCTTACCCTTTACTTCAGGAAATATTCACCTTATCTCAGATCTAATCATTCCATAAACAGATCTAGAAAATACATAGTCATTTCAGATCTAGAGATCCCTCTTCATCATTTTCTTCATAGGTGCATTATTAATTCAGATCAATCAACAAAATGTTACCCATTCCATGCAGATATAATTCAGAGTGAAGTATTCATTAAAACCCAGATATATACACACCCTTGCACAAAGATCTTCTTCTCCTTATATAGATTTAGCCTTTATCATTACCATGAGTCAAAACCACACCACTTCCGATGGTATTCCTGGACGGGATCAAATAGATAATCTAGCGCTCAATACTATGGGTCAATACCATGGTAAATTCCCTTGGTTTTATGAATTTAGAGTGCAAATAGGGCATAAGCGACTTGGCACGTACTTTTCCGCGTACATACGCTACTTCGCCTTTACAAACCCGCGTATTCTTTGTGACATGCTTTATTCATCATTACTCTGGCACTTACTGGAATTCCTTTGTTTTGTTACTTCTGAGCTGATCTGTAGATACCTCATCCTTACATATTTAAGACATAGGTTGCTTATCATAGGCAATTCATCAAGTAGGTTTCCATCAAAGACAACTCATCAAGTCAGTTTCCATCGAGGACAACTTCATCAAGTAGATTGCCATCAACTTTATCAAGTAGGTTGCCATCAAGGAAAACACTTTGCATCAACAACACTCTGCATCATATTGCCAACAATATCATTTCATCAAGTAGGTTTCCATCAAGGAGAACACATGCCAACAATCTCCCCCTTTGGACTTGATGGCAACCATGATGGTGTTTGATCACCACAACAGATAGATACATTGAATATAACCATTATTCAAACACCATGATACTCTCCCCCTATTCAAAAACCATGAAACTCTCCCCCTTTGACATCAAGGGAAAAGGGCAGATCAAAACCAAAACAAGGTTTTTCTTATCTTGTAGAAAGAAGAGCTCTGTAGATCTGATGTGTACTGAAGTTACCATGCTCCCCCTGAGTTCATGTTGAATCTTCAAACATATTTTTCAATGAAGTACATGACTCTATGACCTTTCCTATCACCAAGGACTCATACTTACATCAATGATCCAACCAAGTGGATTTAAATATGTGACTCAAGTACCCAACCAAGTGGGTTTACACATTTTGACTCACAACCAAGTGGGTTTCCACATTTTGACTCAACTACCCAACCAAGTGGGTTTACAAATTTGATCAAGTCCTTATATGACTGAATATTACAATTTTACATCATAGGTCTCATCATGACCTTTTCATCAAAATACAAATATGACTTTTTATAATCAAGACAAAAAAGAACACCTCAAGAGAGAGATCATATTTCCGAACCATCATAATGCCAACAATGCATCCTTTCCACATGACCAATGCTCCCCTTTAGCTTGTGCATCCTGAACACTTTCAACAGCAAATCATCAAGGCATATTTATCAAGAAACATCAGAGAATGAATCAGAATTATGAGAACTGGAACACCAACGGAGATACTAAACAGCACAGCAGCTGTGCTGAAGAATGCTGAACCAAAATTTTGTCATCAAATACCCATACGCGGTTTTCTATGTAATAACTTGCGTATATACGCGACTGTCCTTCATTTTATCCATGTATCCCATTTAATATTCTAAAATTACGCAGATCTGATCTTCTGAGAGGCAGAGACAACTCCTAGCTTTTGTCTAAGATATTCGAATGCTTTCCTGGAAGATATGAGAGAAGAAAGATAGGACAATGTAGCTATGTATTCAAGTGTCGTGCAATAGTTGTATCATAAGCACATCAGTAACCAAGTCTTTAGACTCTTTGCAGCATCAACATATTCTTCCCAAGAGGAATGATCATACCAGAATAATTTCTTCAATAGACAATATGTGTCAAGAAATCATCCATGTGATCTGATATCACCAAGATTTTCAAGATTTATCATGATGTAACATGTGTTGGAAAAATGTCTCAACCATGACAAAAGTCATCAGCAACAAACTCTGCATGTTCTATCTTTATCTCTGCATCATAAGACTTCCATCTCATCCACGTGTGAAAACAAAAGATACTCTTCAGCAAAAAGCAAACAGGGCTCATCCATAATCTCATCATAAGAAACCATGTATCATGTCATCATCATTTGAGAACTAAGGAATAAGCAGATACAATGCCATTAATGCAATCATTAGTAGTTAGACTGATGCTTCCCCTAAACTTGTGCTCTTGTTCTTAAACCATCTCACTGTTTTCCTTAACAGAAGAGCATACGCTTCTGTCTCCATTGGAACTCGCGTGTATACATAGCTTTAGTTCACGAAACCTGCGTATGGAAAGTGAAATACTGAAAATTTCACACTCCTTCTTCTCTTCTTGAATTTTTACCACCTGTACCTATCTTCTTCACATCAGATGCACTGTTAGAAATAAACATAACTAGAATTACCAAACCAACCATAGGAATCACCATACATTGCTCCCCCTGTGATGTTACATTACTGATTCCTATAATGTATCTCACATCATTCCTGCAGTCATTATGAGGAGTAAGCTTTAGAAGCGGATGACTGCAGTAGGATTAATATTCCCTATGTTTCTAACCGGTCCTCCTTCTTTTTCCAGCTTTGCTTGAAATTTCTTATGGTGTGCTGGAAATTATCCAATTTCTCAGATCTATTCATCCTGCATTCTTTTTCTACATGTCCGTACTTGTTACAAGCATAGCATCTTATGTGACCATAAAAGTAAGCATAAGGATCATAGTATGTTTTTCTATTCTTTCTTCTATTGTAATCAGCTGCTTTATGACCATACTTGCTGCATGAAAAACAATATCCTTTAAAGAAACCTGAGTACCTTTCTGTGTAGAATCTGTTTGTTTTTGACTGAAACAATCTACTTCTGCAATTGGCTGCAACATGCCCATAATTATGACATGTAAAGCATTCAACATTATTGATCAAAGGAGGGAATGATTTCTTTTAAGAGTTCAATATTGTTGGTTGACCTTTTGTTTCTTTCAACACTTCAGGTTTTGCATTGATATCCTTTGAATCTTTAGCACTTCCTTGTGAACTAGATTCTCCTTTAATAGTTTCATGAAAACCAAGACCAAATTTAACAGAGGGAGACCTTTGACTGCTAAGAATATTATCCAGAATATTAATACTATCTTGAAACCTGAAGAGTTTACCCTTTTCCTCTAATTTACCTTTTAAAATGTTTACCTCAACCTCCAATATTTGGCATTGCTTCTTTATATTTTCTTCAACCTTTCTTCCTTCTTCTACTTGATCATTCAATTTTAAAATCTCTTCCTTCAACTGATTTTCTTGTTCTTCAAATGTTTGTAGAAGTTCTTCATTCTTCTTATTTGATTTTTCCGGATCTTCTTTGAGATAGATGATTTCTGCTTCAAGTTCTTCATTCTTCTTATTTGATTTTTCCATATTTGTTTTGAGAAATATGATTTCTGCTTCAACTCTTCTACTTTGATAGGTTGCTTTAACCTATAGGCTTTGATAAATTTCTATCTGTTCCTTCATTCTAGAGATCATCTCTTTGTAGATAGATTCTCTCCCATTAAATGATCTTTGTTGATCTTCAACTTTACTCTTGAGAGCTTCTTCTAGATCCATAACACTATTTTCACCATTGCATGCATAAGAAGGTGAATCACAAGAACAACAATCAATACCTGTTTCATCTTCTTCATTTTCTGCTGCACATGTTTTCTGAGATATCTCCTTTTGAGTAGCCTTCTTCTTTTGCTTCCTTTCCATTGTGACAAATGTCCTTCAAGCGATCAAGCTCCTTCAGAAGGACCTGCTCTGATACCAATTGTTGGGAAAAATACTGAGAATGGGGGGTTAATCAGTATTTAGTGCAGACTAAAATTTTTTTTACTTCTTCTTTCTCTAAAATCCATACGCTACTTTAATGAACCCAAGTTGCGTATACACGCGGATATCCTTAATGAAACCTGCGTATTAACGGAGATCTCATTATGCAGATAATTCTTTACTTATATCATTGCATCATTCATTCATCAGATGTTTATTAAGTAGTAAACATATGCAGTAAGAATAGAATAAATCATCACACATAAGCAAGACACATGAACACCAGGATTTAAGGTGGAAACCCAATTTGGGAGAAAACCACCACTGCCATCGTATCTGTCTTCAATATTTATTATAAAGAAAACTTCTTACAACATTGTGCTGGCACAGACTCATACCAGCATGCAGGCACCCACCTGCAGAAGGCTACAACCTTCTCTCGTTTACTAGCCTCTCCTGGAAGGGAGCTACTACCCCCTGCTCTCGTTTACCAGCCTCTCCTGGAAGGGAGCTACAACCCCCTGCACTCGTTTACCAGCCACTCCTGGAAGGGAGCTACTACCCCCTGCTCTCGTTTACCAACTACCACTGGAAGGGAGCTACTACCCCCTCACTAAAGGCTTCAACCCTCAGTACCATTGTGAGCCATGTTTCATCAATTTTCATACTGGATCCAACAGCTTCCATACAACATACCTTTTAGGCCACTTTTCATCAGAATTTCAGACTAGACCCACTCCACACATTTAAGCTCATCATACATCAAACTGAAACTCATAACCTCATCAATTCATTCATTGTACCATCAACCGATCAACCAACAAATTGATATTTAATCATAATCAGCAACATAATCAATATTCAAACAATCCATATCTGTATGAATACATCATTGACAGACAGTAGTAAAATAGTAGAACAGATCAGACATTTCATTCCATATACTTCAGCAAAACCCTAGTTCCATACGCACTTTTAATTCACTGAACCTGCGTATACATCTACACATATTTTAGGACTGATTTCACATACCATATGTGCTTTTGCTGAATCCAACCCGCGTATATATACGCTTTCTCTTCCATGAACCTGCGTATAGATATTCAAATTTTGTATGGCTGCGCAACTCTTCATAACAGATAAATAGCTTAGATCTTACCCTTTACTTCAGGAAATATTTTCCTTATCTCAGATCTAATCGTTCCATAAACAGATCTAGAAAATACATAATCGTTTCAGATCTAGAGATCCCTCTTCATCATTTTCTTCATACGTGCATTATTAATTCAGATCAATCAACAAACTATTACCCATTCCATGCAGATATACTTCAGAGTGAAGTATTCATTAAAACCCAGATATATACACACCCTTTCACAAAGATCTTCTTCTCCTTATATAGATTTAGCCTTTATCAATACCATGAGTCAAAATCGCACCACTTCCGATGGTATTCCTAGACGGGATCAAATAGATAATCCAGCACTCAATACTATGGGTCAATACCATGGTAAATTCCCTTGGTTTTATGAATTTAGAGCGCAAATAGGGCATACGTGACTTGGCACGTACTTTTCCGCATACATACGCTACTTCGCCTTTACAAACCCGCTTATGCTTTGTGACATGCTTTATTCATCATTACTCTGGCACTTATTGGAATTCCTTTCTTCTGTTACTTCTGAGCTGATCTGTAGATACCTCATACTTACATATTTAACACATAGGTTGCTTATCATAGGAAATTCATCAAGTAGGTTGCCATCAAAGACAACTCATCAAGTCAGTTTCCATCGAGGACAACTTCATCAAGTAGATTGCCATCAAATTTATCAAGTAGGTTGCCATCAAGGACAACACTCTGCATCAACAACACTATGCATCATATTTCCAAAAATCTCATTTCATCAAGTAGGTTGCCATCAAGGACAACACATGCCAACAGGTCGGGATATTGTCGAAGAAGAAAGAGCACAAAACCGTCCCATAGGCACAATCATGATTCCCTTGTCGCTTGCATAGCGACAACTGTCGTTTCACTGACACCAACATCATCTGGGCCCACCCATAGTAGGTCCCACTCAAAAAACTCTCCACAATCATCATCTGCCCTCCAGTGATGTGATGGAACGCCTGGCTACCCAAAATCCACAACACTACTACGGCCACTACCCGGGTCTCCAACCTCTCTAGATCACCAATGGATATCCGAGTCCCTTTGACTCGAACACCTGGTTGAAAATGCCGCTCAACAAACTCCATAATGTTATGCCCTCGTGGTAACACTGGCTGTGTATTTCCCACCATCCCTAATGGTGGGAGACTAGTCAAGAAATACAAATCTTGGACCGTCAGCTTGATCTTATGCCCCTACACTACAAACGCCTCATGATATGGATCCTAATAATTAATAATCCAGGCCAACAAGGGCTCTCCAGGCCTCATCAAAGGGTTCTCCAAAAATTTCATAATCCCATACCTAGCCAGTGCACGACGGACTCCTTGATCCGCCTGGATTTCCGTTCGTAATGTACCTAATTCTCTCTCTCTCCACTTGATCCATATATCTATAATATTTGAACAAAAACATCATTTTTGTCAGCCTCCAGATCAACAAAACTGCATTAACTTACACTCAAACATAATCTCAGCCCATAAGAGCACTAAAACCCCCCACATATAACAAGTCGCACTTTTTGGGCTAAACTTGGGCCAGGTCGCACTTTTCAAGCCAAAACCTGCATCCCAGGTGTTAGTATGAATCCTTTGTTGAAGTGTATGAAAAAGGACCACTTTAGCTATGCATAACTAATAGCCCTAACAACAAAAGTGGCTGCCAATATCTTCAGATATGCGATTAGTTAGACAAGAAAATAGCTGCAAAATACCAGATCTATGTATGGAAAGACATTAAGCAGTAAAAATAAGGGTTTGCTCCATATACCAATAGACAAGACAAGAACAATTTTTGAAAGAATTTTTGTATTAAATGGGGCACCTGTGAGGAAAACCAGAAGGAGTATCCAATTCCCCTCAGTGGGATGGGTTCTTGGAAGTCCTCAGCACTTCATATCTAAGATTCTTCTCTCTAGTTGATGTAGAAAACCCAATGCAAAGAGTAGAGCTCAATGGGAGCAAAATGGCAGAAAATGGTGACCAAGTGTATAGATCCAGAGTGATCTAATAGGCAACAAAAGGTGAAGAATGGTAGGGAAAACCCTCCTATTTATAACAAAATATTGGGTCATTCTAGATCTTGGTGCATGGGTTAACCAGATCTAGATCCACTTTTTATGGAATATTTTATTATATTTGTTGGAGGGAAAAGGCATTTGACTTGGGTCAAATCCCTTAATTTGTTAAAAATAAATAAATAAATGATTTATTTATCTTTTTAAGGAAGCGGTTAGAAGATAATCAAATAAATAATGGTTTATTTAATTATTTAAGGAAGTGGTTGAAAGATAATTAAATAAATAGTGATTTATTTAATTATTTATGGGTGATTTGGTCATATTTAACAAGGAATATCATCTAAATAAAGTTTAAATGATTATTCCTAGAAAATAATAAGATAAATAAAGGTTTATCTAATTAATTCCTTTGATTTTGGGTTAAACATGACTGGGAATAATAATTAAATTATGGTTTAATTAATTATTCCATGAGGAAAATCAAACAAATATGGGTTTGTTTAATATTTCCTTTTGGGGTTTCCTGTTTTAACATAGTGAAAGCGGTTTTACTTAGGGTAAAAATGGTCTTACATGGTGTACTTGGGTCCATCTAATGATAATAAGTTAGATGACCAAAAAATGGTGTAACAGATTGCCCCCCAGCGTGCGAGTGTCAGGAGCAAATCGTATGACCGAAGTACGTTGTAAGAACACAATCACTAGACAACAAAAGGGGTGTCAGAGAGAGAAATGTGAGGTAGATAGTGTGGTAAAGGACTAGACCCTGAGGAGACAAGACTCGCAGGTGCAACAAGTCTCTTTTTATGAGAGGGTACCTGTGCTGAAGGCGATGGGGGAGGCATACCTATGCCCGCCGATAAAAAGTAAAAAAGAATAGTGTGTTCAGTAAACAAGGGACTGAACCATAAAATACAGCTGGAATAATCATGAGCCAGATAAAAATACAATGAGGAATCCCACATACATGCTGTGCCTGGGATAACAGCCAGGACTTGTACAATAATATCTGAGTACATGAGATACAAATACAACCGAAATGCCCCCTGCACATGGGGAAGGGCTCACCAAATCTGACTGATACATGCAAATCGAAGAGGCGCTGCAAATGGCTATGGCCAACATCATCAAATATCTGGAGCTGCATCGAAGGCTGCATAGAAGAGGTCATCCGGGCATGTGGGGGGCTACCTGCAGGGCCACACCCTCATGAGGGTTGAAACATCTCACACACACCCGGGAATCATCAAGAGCTGCTACTGGATCACTTGACCATCAAGTATACGAATCTCGATCATGCTGAAGGAGCTGGAGAAACAATCAAGCCAAAGGGAAAGGAGATATCCCTTTGCCTGATCCTAGGCACCGAACAAGAGTGGAAGCTGGAACCAAGGTACACCGCCCTCTAGACCTGGCTTCTGGGATAAATGAGTTGATGTCGACAAAAGGAGGTCCGCCATAGTTGAGGCAATGAGAGACTCTCAACCAAGGCACGAGAGAAAAGAGTAGAGCGACGGACAGACTGACACTAATGATGATAGTGAAATGGACAGGATTAAGTAGCTAATGGACGACTTCCCTTGCTAGAGCATAAAGGGCATGAATGACATGGCAGCGACTGACACAACATCATCAGGGATGGGGGACAGTGAAATTGAAGGCCATAATGTGCGACAAGAGAGATACCAAGCAATGACGGGTGGAGTGTTACAGTGAGGTACAAAGGGACTCGGTATAGACTCCATGGAGGGAATGATGACTCAACTTGGATGCTCTAAACAAGGGCGACTCGATGGTGCTGCCACACAGTAAAGGCCCCGATGGGGGACCGTGGAAACATGAGTACATGATGGGAACTTATGACGAAAATCGACACGAACAAGGATAAGTAAGGGGGCAAGATGGTGCCCCAAGTACAAGTGTCGTAAGTGAGGAAATTCGATTTTGAGGAGGGGTGAAGTGACCCTTCTTGGACAAAATGTGTCCTAGTGGAGTGTCAAATCTCAAAACACTAACAGATACCCATTTGAGGGCTCGGTGAGAGCTTTCCAACGGTGCAGACTGTTCGTCAAACGGGGCTACGGTGTGGTCGCAGCAGTCGAAAGAAGAAACATGGGTTCTCTTTTAATAAGGCAGTTTTCCCTCCAAAATCACTCATTTGCTATTGTTGTTGTGGTGAATGTAGAGAGGAGAGAAGGCCCTAAATCTTGCGGCGAACGTAGCGGACAAACCGACCGTTGGAATCGCGATCCGTCAGTTGCAGGTAAGAGGTCTAACTTTTCTCTTGCATTTTGATGGATTACATTTTCAGTTTAGGGCCCAGAAATCCAGGAACATCCCCTCCTTCATCTCTACGGCCGGGTCGCACTTTTTGGGGCAAAAAGTGCGACCTAGGATGCAGGTATCAGGGCAAAAAGTGCGACCTGGTCCAGAAAAGAGCAGAAAACTGTGACCTGGGAGATGAGGGGGTTTTGGTGCTATTTTATGGCTGGAAGTTGGGTTTTGGTGGTTGGTTATGGTTTTCCCGATCTGTATGCTGACAAAAATGATGTGTTTGTGCAGGTATGGCAGAGTTATGGGTCAACTGGAGAGGGAGAGATCTGGGAACACTACGGACAGAGATCCAGGCGGATGAGGGCGTCCGCCGTGTATTGGCCAGATTTGGGGTTCTCAAGTTTTTGGAGAACCCTTTGATGAGAGCAGGGGAACCGTTACTGGCCCGGATTATCAGTTACTGGGATCCAGATCAGGAGATCTTTGTAGTGCAGGGGCACAGGATCGAGCTGACAGTCTAGGACGTGTACTTCCTGACTGGTCTCCCGCCACTGGGGATGGTGGGAAACACACAGCCAGTGTTGCCGCGGGGGCGGCATATCATGGAGTTCATGGAACGCCATTGTCGACCGGGTCTCCAATTCAAGGGGACTCGAATACCGATCGGGGATCTAGAGAGGCTAGAAACCCGTGCAGTGGCTGCAGTTGTGCTGCGAATCCTAGGCATCCAGGCGTTCCATCACATCACTGGGGGGCAGATGATGATAGTGGAAAGTGTGTTGGGTGGGACCTACTATGGGTGGGCCCAGATGTTATTGGTGTCGCTAAAGCGACAGTTGTCACTATGCAGGCGGCAGGTGAATCATGACTGCTCATATGGGACTTTGTTGTGCGCCTTCTTCTTTGAGAAGATCCCGACCTTGAGGCCTCGTGTACAGCTTCCAGATGGGGGCCCGAGAGAGCCCAGGATGCGCCGTTGGGGGCGGCTACTGTGCAGAGGAGGAGGAGGGGCGGTCGGGCGATTGTTTCGACCTGAGTTTTTTGCCCATTGGGATCAGATGCCATTGTACATAGACGACTATCCCTATAGTGGGATGAGCTACTGTGGAGATCCGGATCTGCCACTTCCGCCTGGTCAAGTCTGGGGGCCCGATGGTAAGTGACAAATTGCTATTCTTGTGTGGGCATGTTAAAGTTTTTGAATAGTAATTGATGATACTGATTCGTGTACTTTTGGTATGCAGATATAGCACCGGTAAAACCGGCCGGATATATGGGACGACCGGCAGCATCTGGAGCTACAGGTCCAAGTGGGTCGAGAGCGGCGTAGAATGAGGATGCAGCCGCCCTGCTGGAGGACATCCACCGTAGATGCGAAAGGTTGTTGACCGGAGTATCAGAGCGCGGGTGGCAGGACTTAGACGACCAATTCATAGAGCCATGTGTTGGTCTACCCTCGGAGTGGCAAGGTGTCATGCGGCGCATGGCGATGGCCGGTCAGGCTATGCTCGATCTACATGCTGCAGGGGCAGAGCCATTGGCCCAGGAGCCTCCAGATAGTGATTAGGGGTAGGGGCATGTGGTGCCCCCTATGATGTATGTAGGGGCAGGTGGTGCCCCCAGTTTTGGGTTTTTGTTTGTAACATGCTATGGGCATGTCGTATGTATCAGAGTAGATGGAATATAAACACATGTTTTGCGACACATATTATGGATATGCATCGTTTTTGGATGGTTTATTTAATGTTATTTTCTTGTATGAAATGTGTGTGATAAATGCCAATCTAGAACATGGTTTGCAATACTATCTACATAGTGATTCTGTTCTCGAGGTACATGGTTGAAAGTTATGGTTTCAAATGCACGTATTAAGATTTTCACTCATAAATAGCATCTAAATAGCACAGGGTTATGCACACGATAAACACCATTGAGTTGCATTACAAGAAGCAAGGAATCCAAACGAATGTGCAGATGGAGGATGCGATGAAAGAGGGCATCAGCTAATAGGCCACGCACTGCATCATATTCGGCCTGATTGTTGGTGGCAGAACCAATGCATACCCCGTTAGAAAGAACAAGGGCATGTAAGGGGGTGAAGATGGCCCAACTTGCCGAGGCTAGATTCCTGGAGTAGCAACTTGCACCATCGGCGTAGCCGATAAAGGGTGTGGACGGGGGGTCCTGCAGAATGGTGTGACAAGACAATAAATGAGGGGATGAAAGGAAATTATGGCAGCGTGAGTGTACAGAAGTCATCGGGCGGCAATCGCAGGAGGTAGTGTAAGGGGCAGGATGACCAAGACTCAGACAGGGTGGTGTATGAGGGCTATCGGAAGCATGATGAGGACTCGGGCTGTGGAGGTCAACAGAGACACAAGTGGAGTGATCTCAGGTATGAGGAGGAACAAGGTGATCAAGGGGCACAACAGGGGAGGATGCAGGCGGGCTAGGCTCCGAGTGTCTCGCAGAGGAAGATAGGTAAAGTATGGTTACAGTAGACTCCGTCATCTGAACATCAGGGGTGGGAATGTCGATGGGAGCGGGGGGATCCTCAGGTTGACCTGAAGCGTACTGCGCGAGGATAGGAGAGGCGGATTGATTTTGTTCAACCTCATACTCTCGGATTACCTCTAAAGAGGTGCGGTAGTGCGTTAGGTGAGGAAAATGGTGGGAGTAATGGCCATGAACGCCGCACAAAGCACAGGGCTTGTTGGTGCGGAGAGTCTTGGGATTCTTGGTTATGGACGAAGAAGGAATGGGGGCTTCAGGGACCGTATACTCGGGGAATGCGACTTTAACCATGGGCTAAATACGGGGCAACTCAGGACAAGCATGGGTGGCATGACCGGTGACATCACATAAAGTGCAAGGCTTTGCGGGCGGTGGAGGGGCCGGGTCAGTCGTGGTAGTCTTGTCTTTGGGTGCCCCCTTGCGGGCTTTACCTTTCTTCCTGGATGCCGTCATGACAGGAGAAGGGTCCTGTGGAGGTGCTGGGGGCACAGAGGCAACGGAGGAAGCTAGGGTGACCGTTTGAACCGGTGTCAAAGCCATATAGGGCTTGGGGTGACCAGGAGGGGTGGCAGCTGGGGGATCAAGGTACCAGACTGGAATGCCCAAGGTCAAGTTAGGGAGAGAGAGGGTGGCCATGACGGGGACAAAATATACTCCGGGAGGGGGAGCTAGGAAAGGGATCTGCCCAGCAGGGAAGTGACTAGGAGGGATGGCTTCGAGATGGTTGAGGCCAGGAGGAACCGATCCGGGAGGATAAAGAGGTTCAGGGATACCAACTGTAGGGGAGGGGCCAGAAGGAGGAGGTCCGGCTGGCTGAGATGAATGGCTAGGAGCGGGTTGCGGGGGGCGAGGGAGAGGTTGCTGACTAGCCGAGGCAGGCCGCTTACGGGCAGCCTGAGATGATTGCATCATGCAAACATTCGAGGAGCTGGGATCAGTGACAGGAGGGGGGGGAAGGTTAGGGAAAGTTCCAAGCAGGGAGGAATCTTTGTAAACGCCGGGGGAGACACTGGTCAAAGAATCAACGGTTTTCTTGTTGGCTACAGAAGAGATAGTCATCTCAGGAGCGGTCTGATATTTTGGCTCATGATATGTCAACTGGTCAATGGTGACTATCTTTCCATTATGGGGGAAAGACATCTTGCGAAAGACCGCGGATGGGACAGCAGACATAGCATAGGTGTAGCTTCACCCCAATAGAATGTTGTAATCTAGCGGGGCGTCGATGACTTCGACGTCAATGCAAACAGTCTTACCAGCGAGGGTGATAGGACAATTACGAAGTAGGCCAATGGGCTGGGAGGCATAACCATCCCACGCTCTAAGGGTGATTGTGGAAGGGGCCAGTTCAGGAGATCCGAGTTGCTTCCAAACCGAAGCGGACATCACGCATGTGGATGCCCCCTCATCAATGATACATCGGGACACGTTGGCGTTCTGGATTTTGATTGGGATTTGGAAGGCGACGGAAGGAGGGAGAGGAGGATGGTCCGATTGAGTGGCGTCGAAAACAATCATTTGGTCATCAGCAGGATCTACAACGCCCACGGCAGATAGTAGAGCCTTCTTTTGGGAAGGGCACGACTGGAGGAGCTGCAGTGTGGAAATGGCGGCAGGAGATTGCGCCAGATCATCTACTATGCTATACGAATGGGCAGCCTGACTGGGAACAGCGTTTCGACGTAGTGGGCCCTTAGGTATCTTGGTATGAACCTCAAATTTTGGTTGAGGGATATGTAAGGGGCCACTGGGTGACGAAAGAGGCTCTGGAGATCCTAAAGAAGGAGGGTCGGGAGCAGACTGAGCAGGAGTCTTAGGGTACTGGCGAGACCAAGTTTGAAGGTGAAGATCGATGGATGGGTTAGGATTGGAGTGCATCATAAGGATCTGGTAATCAGAGGAACCAGAAATGGAAGGGGGGGCGGCTACCTGGCTATCGGGCAGTTGGGTAGCCATGAATCCTTGCTGAGGGAAAGGATCAGTAAACACAGCTGGCTGGGTAGTGGCCAGATTAGGAGGAGCATGAGGGGATGCGTGCTGTCCGCGCAATGTGGCTTGAGACTCCCACATCTGCCGCATCTGGGGTAATAGGGGACAATCGTGGGTGTAATGACCATAAACACCGCAACACGAACAAGGCTTGCTTGTGCGAAGTAGCCTGTCCGGCTTGGGCTGAGTGCCCTGTTGCTGGTTGGCAGTGCTAGGGTCCACACTAGGAGTGGGTCCACAGGTACCAGGGGCAGATTGGTTTGGATTTCCTCTCCGCCTTCTTTGAGAAGAAGGGGGATTGGTCGTGCCCTGCTGTGAAAATACTTGCCCTGGAGGGGGCTGTAGGTGCTGGTGCTCGGGTTGAGGAGGCAAGGGAGGAGGAAGTGCATATGCTGGAGGAGCTGGCACACCAGGCTGCGGATAAGGGTAATGGGTAGGTTGGGCAACATTGAGGTAAGCAGGAGGTTGGGCAAAAGGAGGAGGCATGCCATATCCTGGATACATGCTACCGGGAGGGGGGAGAGTGCTGGAGGAGCTGGCCCCTCCCTGAGGGGGACCATAGCCCATAGGAGGTTGAGCATATGGATGGGAAAGGGCTCCAACGATACCGTCGGCAGAATGAGATGCCCCTGGGGCGTTAGCGCCACCGGGCCTAGGGAGGTCAGGAAGAACGGTATAAACATAACCAGATTGAGCGTAGATCAGGTCATATTTCAAGGCTATTTGGAGTGCGGCTTCTTCAGTTTGAGGAAAATGAGAGGCGACATCTTTGTCGATGGGAGCGGGAAGGGTGCGAAGGAACCAGTCCATGTAAACCCGATCTTCGAAGGGAGGGGCTCGACATAGGCTCCATCTTCTTCGCCATTCCTGAACATGGGCAGAAAGGCGTGTTTAATAGGATTGCTTGAAGGAAGTCAAGAGCTCCGTGCCAGTATCGTATCGGAGAGGGAGCTGGAAGTACGACAAAAAGGCTTGGGCAAGAGTCTCAAAGGTGGTATGGGTAGAGGTGGCTTGTTTGACATACCATTTAGAAGCTTCGCTGGTGAGCGTGCGTTGGAACAAACGAAGACGGATGGAGTCATCGGTAATGGAATTGGAGGAACACCACATGTGGAAAGATCGGACATGATTGGTTGGATCTTCACCATTAAGGCCCTCAAACTTAGGGATGTCGGAGGGGAGCTTGGTTGGCACAGCAGGCCAATTAGCATTGTGGTGAATGGGGTCATTGATCAACTGATGGAAATCGGGGAGGCTGAGGCCTGCAATGTACGGCAGCACAGGGGTGGCCGGGGTAGTTCCTGTGGTGGTTCCGCTAGTAGTAGGGCCGGCATTGGGGCCGGGAGAACCGCTAGCGTTAGGCCCTGGACCAGACATAGTGAAGGTGACAGGGGGAGAACCAGGAGGAGAAGGAGGACCCGATGAATCAAGAGAGGAGTCGGAGTGCGGACTCGAAGGTGGACTGGCTCGACGACGGCGGTGCGGAGCAGGTCGATCAACCGGAAACTGAGGATGAAGGCCAAGAAGTCTCCGGGAAAGGCGCCTTGGGGGCGCAATGATGACAGGAAGAAGGAAACCGACAGCGGCAGAAAGGGACAGAATCAATTACGGTCAAGGGCAGAAAAGGTGCAGTGACAATTGATTTTAGAGTCTTTGCCAGGTGGTGTTAACCAGGCGCTTCTTCACTTAGGGTCAGTGTGTGGCGTGCGTTAATTTTAATTTTTAAACCCTTTCCGTTTTGAGAGCAAGAAAAAAGTGTGCTGCGTAGCTGAAAATAAACCTACAGAGAACAGAATATAATGCTGAAATAACAGAAAAATAATAGCTACTTGTGCATCTATCTAACCCAAGAAGGTGGGTCTCTCAAAACTATTCTGAAAAGAAAGGGAAAAATCTATGTAAAACACATGGAAAAGAGGCCAATAGATCTAAGGTCAAAAGGGACAGGGATCTAAAGGATAAAGCTGCTGAAAAGAGGTGCAGATCACAGCCAAGAGACAGAGGCAAGGTGGCTGGAAAAAGGAAGGAAATCAGAAAAAACCGGAGGGGGCAAGGCGGAGGCCTTCAAAGGAGGTCCAAACAAAATGACAAGAGGTGATTTGAAAGGAAAAGAGGCTAATTTCAATGGATCTGAAAGGGAGGTAACAGATCTGGAAAAGAGGGGGCTGAAGCTCTGAAAAACCGACGGCTGAAACAGCTAAAACTCTTCCACAAAAAGTGGAGGGTACTAAAGCCCTAAGGGGCTGGGTTCCCACTTAGATGAGTAAAAACAAATCAGATCTTGGTCAAGGCGGGCTGAGACAGAGGCTGGAAGACCCTGACAGAAGCTGCAGCAGAACCCAGAAAAATTGCAGAAAAATCACTGAAAAACTGGCAGGTCGCAGTTTCTGACCTGTTTTCAGTGCAGGTCGTAGAAAAGGGGCAGAAAAGTGCGACCTGGAGGTCCAGGTCGCAGTTTATGGGCCAAAAAGTGCGACCCCCCGTTCCGGTTGTCTCGGCGGCAGATTTTCAGAAAAGTTGTCGTCTCAGTTGCGGCTGGTGTCGCTTACCTGCGCAATAGGGCCAGAAACACACGGAAGTTAGAAATTTTAATGTTTTATGGTTTTATGTGAGAAAAACAACATAAAAATAGGAAAAATAAACAGCTGAAAAGAAACCCTAGGGTCTGAAGTAGCTGGATATGCAGGAATATGAAAAACGACAATGGTCGTAATTTAAAACCCGTGTGGAGTCGCCATTTGTTAGTATGAATCCTTTGTCGAAGTGTACGAAAAAGGACCACTTTAGCTACGCATAACTAATAGCCCTAACAACAAAAGTGGCTGCCAATATCTTCAGATCTGCAATTAGTTAGACGATAAAAGAGCTGCAAAACTCCAGATCTATGTATGGAAAGACATTAAGCAGTAAAAATAAGGGTTTGCTCCATATACCAATAGACAAGACAAGAACAATTTTTCAAAGAATTTTTGTATTAAATGGGGCACCTGTGAGGAAAACCAGAAGGAGTATCCAATTCCCCTCAGTGGGATGGGTTCTTGGAAGTCCTCAGCACTTCAGATCTAAGATTCTTCTCTCTAGTTGATGTAGAAAACCCAATGCAAAGAGTAGAGCTCAAAGGGAGCAAAATGGCAAAAAATGGTGACCAAGTGTATAGATCCAGAGTGATCTAATAGGCAACAAAAGGTGAAGAATGGTAGGAAAAACCCTCCTATTTATAACAAAATATCGGGTCATTCTAGATCTTGGTGCATGGGTTAACCAGATCTAGATCCACTTTTTATGGAATATTTTATTATATTTGTTGGAGGGAAAAGGTATTTGACTTGGGTCAAATCCCTTAATTTGTCAAAAATAAATAAATAAATGATTTATTTATCTTTTTAAGGAAGTGGTTAGAGGATAATCAAATAAATAATGATTTATTTAATTACTTAAGGAAGTGGTTGAAAGATAATTAAATAAATAATGATTTATTTAATTATTTATGGGTGATTTGGTCATATTTAACAAGGAATATCATCTAAAAAAGGTTTAAAGGATTATTCCTAGAAAATAATAAGATAAATAAAGGTTTATCTAATTAATTTCTTTGATTTTGGGTTAAACATGACTGGGAATAATAATTAAATTATGGTTTAATTAATTATTCCATGAGGAAAATCAAACAAATATGGGTTTGTTTAATATTTCCTTTTGGGGTTTCCTGTGTTAACATAGTGAAAGCAGTTTTACTTAGGGTAAAATTGGTCTTACATGGTGTACTTGGGTCCATCTAATGATAATAAGTTAGATGACCAAAAAATGGTGTAACACCAGGTCGCAACTTTTGCCCCAAAAAGTGCGACCCGACCGTAATGATGAAGTAGGGGCAGTTACTAAGATTTAAAGCCCTAATCTACAATTTGAATCCATAAAAAACAAAGCTTAAGATTAGGCCTCTTACCTGCAATTGATGGATCACAATTCCAATGGTCGGTTTGTCCGCTACGCTCGTCGCAAGATTTAGGGCCTTCTATCCTCTCCACATTCACCATAGCTACACAAGCAAATGAATGATTTTGGAGGGAAAATGCCTTATTAGAAGAAAAACCCTGTTTTTTCTTTCGCCCACTGTGACCAAACCATAGCCCTGTTTGACACACCGTCCACACTATTGGAAAGCTCTCACCGAGCACTCAAATGGGTATCTATTAGTGTTTCATGTTTTGATACTTCACAAGGACACATTTTTTCCATGAAGGGTCTATTCACCTCTTCTTAAAATCGAATTTCTTCACTTACGACACTTGTACTTAGGGCACCACTTTGCCTACTTACTCGTCTTCGTTCGTGTTGATTTTCATCATGAGCTACCCGATTTTACTCATGCTTTGATGGTCCCCCATTGGACCCGTACTATGAGGCAGCACCATTGAGTCTCCCTTATTTAGAGCATCCGAGTCAAGTCATCATCACATCCATAGAGTCTATTCCGAGCCCCTTTTGTACCCCACTATACTCCTCCATCCTTTCTTCCTTGATTCCTCTCTCGTGTTGCACATTATGGCCTTCAATACTCCTGTCCCCTATGCCTCATGATATTGTGTTCGTTGTTGCCAAGCCATTCATGACCTTTATGCTCTAACAAGGGAAGTTGCCCAACTCCTCTTCCGTATCCCGCATTCCATCATCATTATCGGTATCTACTTGTTCGTCACTCTACTATTTTCCCTCGTGCCTTACTTGGGGTTCCCTTATTGCCTCCCCTATGGCGGACCTACTTCTGTCGACATCAGCTCCTTTAATCAAGAAGCCAAGTC
This sequence comes from Pinus albicaulis, assembly GCA_034641835.2. Classification (NCBI taxonomy): domain Eukaryota; kingdom Viridiplantae; phylum Streptophyta; class Pinopsida; order Pinales; family Pinaceae; genus Pinus; species Pinus albicaulis. Next base: position 35,614 of record JAXQQM020080582.1, read on the forward strand.
TAGGGGGCAGTGTACTTTGGTTCGTGTTCTTCCTAGCCTGATTATGATCTATACACTTGATGGTCCAGTGATGCAGCAGCAGCTATTGGTGATTTCTGGGCATGTGTGAGATGTCTCAACCCTCATGAGGGGGTGGCCCTGCAGGTAGCCCCCCACATGCCCGGATGACCTCTTCATTTCTTCCCTTGATGCAGCTCCTCTCATTTGATGATATCGGCCTCAATCGCTTGCAGCGCCTCTCCGATTTGCATATATCAGTCAGATTTTGTGAGCCCTTCCCCGTGTGTAGGGGGCATTTGGGTATATTTGTATCTCATGTACTAAAATCTTCTTAAGTCCTGAAGGTTATTCCAGGAATCACATGTATGTGGGATTCATCATTTTTATCTGGCTCATGTTTAGGACAACACATGCTTCATTATTGCATTCCGTGGTTTTCCGGGCGCCTTATTCTTTGTAATATTGTCTTGGCGGGCATAGGTATGCCTCCCCCGCTGCCTTTGACGCTGGTACTACTTCATCACCTAGAGACTTGTTGCACCTGTAAGTCCCGTCTCCTCCAGGTTTAGTCCTTTAGCACATTAGACTACCTTACATTCCTCTCTCTCACTTACCTCTTGATGCCTAATGATTGAGTTCTTACAACGTACTTCGGTCATACGATTTTCTCCTAACACTTGTACGTTGGGGGGCAATCTGTTACACCATTTTTTGGTCATCTAACCCATTATCATTAGATGAACCCGAGTACACCATGTAAGACCAATTTTACCCTAAGTAAAATTGCTTTCACCATATAAAATAACATTTGTCTATATTTCCTAGTCATATTTAACCCAAAACAAGGAAATCGATTAAATAAATCATTTTTTATTTAATTATTTCCTAGGAATAAGTTATTCAAATCATTATTTAATAATATTCCTAGCTAAATTTGACTAAATCATTTGTAAATAATTAAATACATCATTATTTATTTAATTATATTCCTACCATCTCCCTAAAATAATAAATAAATTATTTATTTATTTATTGTTTATAAATAAAGGAATTGACCCAAGTCAAAAGACCTTTTCCCTCCAACAAATATAATTAAATATTCCTAAAGGGTGATTCTAGAATTTGATTAATAATATTTTATTCATGCACCAAGTTCTAGAAAACCCCAATATTTTGCTATAAATAGAAGGGTTTTCCCCATTCATTAGTCACCTTCATTACATTAGATCACACTGGATCTATTCTTGGTCACCATTTTTCATTTATTCTTTATGAGCTCCCATTGAGTTCTATGTTTGTCAGGGTTTTCTACCACAATAAGAGAGAGGAATTTTAGATCTGAAACGCTGAGGACTTTCAAGAACCCATCCCATTGAGGAGAACCGGAAAACACCTTTCTTTTTTTCCTCTCAGGTGCCCCATTCTTTAATATAATACAAATCATTTTTTTAAACACTTTGTTCTTGTCTTGTCTATTGGATGCATGGAGCCATATTATATTTTATCTGCTTAATGTCTTTTGTGCTTAGATCTGAATTTGTGCAACAAACTTAAAGATATTTTGTAGCCATAATTGATGTTAGGGATATTTTTTATGCGTAGCTAAAGTGATATTTTACGACGAAAGATTCATACTAACAGCTCACATTTAGCTGCTTTTTTAGGGTTAGTATCAATTTTACTTCAAGTTGATTTTTGAAAATTTCACACATAGTTTAAGTAGGGGGGGAAAATCACTTGCATTCTGAAAAAAATTTCTGTTTTGCAAATTTTGGTACTTACACAGCTAGATAACTAGCCCAAGTAAGTGGCCCAAGGCCACACATGCATAGCTGTTACACAGCATTTTGTCACCATCCCTACAATCCCTCGCCCCGCATATTGGAGGTTCTTTCCCATGACCTGTGAGTAGTGTCATACTCTACAAACACCTTCTTTGCATCCTTCTTCATAAGGACATTATTTCTCCTGTTGAAAATTTCCTCAGAAAGCCCACAAAAACCTATGTTTTGGCCTTGTCGCAGGTAGCCAATTCACCCTTCGTGCCAGTTGGTGCTCTGTCTCTTTGTTGTTCCCATGCGAGCCTTTTTGGGAATTTTTTTTAACAAATTAGAGGTGGAAGTTTCCTTTAACCACCTTAGGCATGAGTCATAGGAAGTGGTTAGCATGATGAGCCACAGATCTCCCTCTTTAGGTAGTGGTTTCCTCCTCCCATGGAACACTCCTTGAATATAGGTCTCCCTTCCATGATTATAGGGATCCTAACCTCTCCCTATCTCTCTATATAGAAAGGCCTTCTCCCTTTATGAAAGCTAGCTGAACAAATAGCCAAGAAGCTAAACTTGGAGAAGAGATACTACAACTGATTAATCGCTATCGAGAAGGTAGAAACAAGGATAATTCCATAGACAGAGCCCCGTTCAAATTCCCGCCAAGCTTTTGTGAGACGCGCTCCATTGGAACCCTACTAGAGGAAACTGCAACGTCGAAGCCTGGTTGTACTCTTCCTTCCTTTCATTTATATACTCGACTATGGTATTGGTTCCATCATTTATGTTATGTTTATCTGATGTAATTGATTTGGTCTTCTGCGACTAACTAATAGTTACGGGTGTGAAATAGTATGTTGTATATTGTCTTGGTTTCTTGTGTATGTGCAGGTATCCGAGCGTGAAAAATGAGCGGATCGTGATTTGTCAAACCAAGAGAAAGAGGCAGCCATTCTTCCGATGACAACAACAGCGCAAGACATACAGTAAGTTATCTATCGAGTCTTCATCCATTCATTAACTAGGAATTGATGTCATAGCGTGTCTTATTTGTGGCTAGATCCACTCTAGGGCTAGTGGGATCACCTCTGTCTACATAGGGGATTTACCTCACCAAAAAGAGGCTATCATGCAAACCATGTCTCTCAAAGATCTACCGTGGGGCGATGGGCATCATCATTCCTCGTTTATGCCTGGCCTTGGGGAAATTTCTAACTGTCTTGAGCGTTTTCAATCTCAAGTTCCTTCTCCGCCACTTCGAACACCTATTTTGACTCATGAAGTCTTCGCTGAAGGTAACTTGGGTAACATTACTCAAATGATGCCTATCGACATTTCTGTGAAACCGAGAATTGTCGAGAACATCCATGTGGGAGTCACTTGCTCTTCCGAGGAAGTCCAAGTGTATACTAGCCTCTTTCATGAATTCCGTGATGTTTTCACTTGGTCTTACGAAGAGATGCCTGGAATTGACCCCATTATCATGGTGCACAAGATTCCCACCTACCCAGGTGTGAAGCCTATTCGCAAGCGTCTTTGTCTCTTACATCCTCGGAAATTCGTTGCTATCAAAGCTGAAGTTGAAAAACTTCTTAAAGCGGGTTTCATTTATCCAATTCCTCTGACAGAGTGGGTCTCTAACATTGTTCCTGTGGATAACAAATAGGGAGAAATTCGCATTTGTGTTGATTATCATGATATCAACCGGGCCTATCCTAAGGATAACTATCCCACCCCTTTCATCGATCAGATCATTGACGATTGTGCAGGGAGTGAGATTTTTTCCCTTATGGACGATTTTTCTAGCTATAATCAGATCAACATTCTCCCGTCCGATCAACACAAGACTGTTTTTATTTGTCCTTGGGGAACATTCGTGTATAATAAACTTCATTTTCGATTGAAGAATGTTGGGGCTACTTTCTAGTGTGCGATGTCTTACGCCTTTCACAATATTCGTCATATTGTTCAACCATACCTGGATGACCTCCTGGCTCATTCAGCGGTGTGAAAAGACCACCCGGATCATCTCCGCCAGATCTTTCTTCGTTGTAGATGCTACAACATTCGATTTAATTCGCATAAATGTGTCTTCTGCATTGACTCTGGTATAATTTTAGGGTTTATTGTATCTAAAGACAGAATTCACCTTGACCCACTTAATGTTGAGGCTATTGTTAATCTCCCCTCCCCATCCTCGTTACACCAGCTTCAAAGTCTCCAAGGGAAAGCAAATTTCTTACGTCGTTTAATCTTGAACTACATCGAACTAGCCAAAGGATTTACATAACTTTTAAAGTAGGACATCCCTTACTGTTGGGATGAGATTGCTCAACAGTATTTTGATAGGCTTAAGACGTTGCTTGTCAATGCTCCTCTATTATGTCCTTTGAATTATCATCGTGATTTCACCCTCTATCTAGCTACCACCTTTAGTACAATTGCCGTGGTTTTGGTTCAAGATGATGATGATGGTAATGGGCACGTCGTTTACTACTTGTCTCGAAACCTTCTCGACCCTTAAACATGTTACGCACATGTCGAGAAGTTAGCGCTGGTTGCAGTATAGGCCATTCAATGTTTTCTTCATTAGATCCTTTGACGCACTGTGACCGTGATTTCTGATTGTAATCCAATTACCTATATTTCGTCTCAACAGTTGCTAGGGGGAAAATATTTGAAGTGGATCGTTACCCTCCAAGAGTTTGATTTAGATTTTACTATGGCCAAATCAAAGAAATCACTCGTTTTCGCTGATTTGATTTGTTCTCTCCTCACCAACTCTCCTCCTTCTCATTCCGAGGATCATATTCTAGACGAAACCATTTTCTTGATTAGCACCCTCGATCCGTGGTATGGTGATATCATCATGTACCTCCAAACATATACTTTCAGGTCTGAGTTAACGAAGGATGCCCGACACCGCATTTGGCATCAGTCACAACCTTATCACATTGTTGGAGATACCCTTTATCTTGTTGGATTCGATTCTATACTCCGCCGGTGCCTTATCCTCGAGGAAGATGAGAAATTTTTAAATGAATACCACAGTGGCACCTGTGGTGGTCACATGTCTGGTTATGCCACCGCACAAAAGATCCTTCATGCTGGATATTTTTGGCCATCCATTTTTAAAGATTGCATTGTTACAGTTTGAAAATGCCATCCGTGCCAGATATATCAATGCAAGATGCGTGCGCCACCTGTTCCTTTACACCCTATCATTACCATTGGTTCTTTTTCCAAATGGGGCATCAATTTTATGACGTTTAACCCTTGTTCGGTCTGGGGGCATGCCTATATTATCGTCGCCATCTATTATTTTATGAAATGGGCCGAAGCAATGCCCACACTGGCTGTGGACGGTAAGACAGTGGCACAATTCATATTCAATCACGTTATTGCTCGGTTTAGTGTCCCTCAAGCCATCGTTACCGATCATGGTTCTCATTTTCGAGATTATATGATGGTGGAGCTGACGTCTAAGTTGGGTCTGCATCACGACATCTCAACGCCTTATTATCCTCAAGCCAATGGCCAAGTTGAAGTTGTAAACAAATTCCTTGTTACGATGCTTCAACGAACGATTGGGATCCATAAATCAAACTAGCATCTCATGTTTTTTTCAGCTCTATGAGCTAACGAATGTCGATAGTGCAATCGGATTTACCCCATTTCAGTTGGTATATAGTTTGGAAGCCACTCTTTCGATTGAATGTGAAATCCCTTGACTCAAATTAGTTGTGGAATTACTGCCTAATACTTCACCTGAGGAAGAACATCTCCTCTACTTAGAGAGATTGGATGAAACTCATCGCTTAGCTACCTTGGTCATCAAAGCACAGAAGAAGCGAGTCAAAGCCCATTTTGACCGAACAGTTTCCCCTCGTTATTTTATCAAAGGCGATCTCATTCTCTTGTACGACCAAGCTCATGACAAGCTGAGGGTAGGAAAATTACAATCCTTGTGGCATGGGCCCTACATCGTCAAACGTGTATTACAGAATGGGGCTTATGAGCTTATTGATTATCAAGGTTATCCCTTATCACAACCTAGGAATGGGTTGTACTTGAAAAAGTATTATGCATGAGTAATTCATGCATGATATGTGTACATAGGTGATTTTTTGGAATTTTTTAGCATGTTTTGGTTTGATGTGCTTTGTGAGATTTTTTCTGCTTATTGGGTCTTGTTTGCTATGCATATGTCTATTTCCCCTTATGTCAGTTTTGCAGATGGTGCTTCCCACAACACCAGGAACTTGTCTTCGGCAGCTTGGGTAATTTATGATCCTGTTGGTGAGTTGATTAACTTACAAGGTATTTGTTTAGGACCGACTACAAACAATGTCACTGAATATAGTGATGTTTTGGAACTATTAACCGAGGCAGTTAACCTCGGCATACGCATGTTGCTTGTGAATTTGGATTCGCAGCTTGTTGTTCTTCAACTTAAGGGTCATTATTCGGTTCGAAACCCATGCATTTTGAGATTGTATTTGTGTATTAATTTACTTGAAAGACATTTTTATTTCATTACATATCAACATATACCAAGATGAATGAATACATTTACAGATGCAATAGCTAACATTGTGCTAGATAGACATTTGCACAATTTATAAAAAACATCATCATATGTAAATAGACCCATATATATATATATATATATATATATATATATATATATATATATCGTTTTTTTGCAAAGTGTGCATCATTAAACCCAAAAAATTATATATGTCTATTTCAGTTACATCGTGAGAGAACATGTCTCTCAAAAATGTGCAGAAATAAAGCCTAAGTGCCTAATCGGCGTGGTGCTCATGATAGCACATCACCGCCCATACCAACCGCCTCAGCAAGTGGTGGATATGACTCAGCACCCTTACAGTGTGCCTCTGATAGGCCCGAGGAACATCATCCAAGCGAGCATAGTCTGGGACCCCACGGGCGATCCTCTCCAGGTTCTGCACTATCTCCTCCTCGCCACCCTCACCATGAGGATCGAAGCCATGAGGAATTCACCTCGCTATCGGTGACCTACCTATAGGATGCTCTGGGCCAACATTTTTATAGATATAATAATAACTGTCAGGACATGCATATATACCAAAAAAATTTAAACTCATGAAAATAAAAAATGAGTCTCACCTAGTTCTTCATCCCAATCCTCTCCCTCCGGGAGCAGGAGGTCTGGGTCTCTGGTGAATTCTGTGCCAGCATAGGGCCAATCCTCCACAACAATTATTTTTCATTGGAGCCAATAAAAAAAATCGAGCCTCCAGGACATCGATTGGCCACCCCTTGCTCTAGACATCAGTGCTGCCTATCGAGCCATCCATGGCTTGCTGGGTGGTGGCATCAAGATGATAACCTCCTGACGCTGGAATATGGGTAATCATTATAAGAATAATGATACCAAGATTGATCCGTACCCAAACTTCTTTAGTTTTCACTTCTTGCACTTAGTAAGCTGCCATTTGATGTTAATGGTTACAGCCTCGGCCCAGTTGAATATGGTCGGGTTCATGCACTCTGAAGCAAGGAGTAGTTGTGTCTTTGTGGCCTCATGTGGTGCTTGTGATCCTACAACCTGCATGATAGTATGTAGAACTACTCTTAGTGCTAGATCAGAGATGGTTTGGATATCCACTTTGCCACTCCTTGTTCCTTTTCGTGCCCCTTGGCACACCCTGTCAATTACCATTGCCATGCTTTCCCCAAAAGGACAGGTACTAGTCAAGATAGGGAATACACCCCTACACGACAATCCAGTGATAAAATACACATCAGAAACTTTTATTTCAAGCTCCTGATCTCGAAGTACAAACTTTTCTTGTTCTTCGTCCCAAATCCTTATCAAATATTGAAGCAATTCGGGCTGAGCCCGGAGAAACGGTGTCAGGAAGAACTTCTTGAGCCCATAATTTTTGAGAGCGTTCATGCATTGTTCATTTTCCATGGCCTATTCATCCTCCTCACTATGTTCTCTCTCTTACCACTCAATTACCATATTTTTTACTTGGTACCTACATACATTGTTCATTTGAGTATTGTAAGTCTCCTTAGGCATCAAAATCTACAATAAAATGGTTGCATTTTCTTTATTTTGAGGCGGATTTTGGGTTGCGCGGTTGGCGTGATTATTTTTCTAGTAGTCATGCCACTAGGGGCGGCCCCTATGTAAAAAAGGGTTGATTGGCGCAGGTCCGTGCCCAGAACCCGTGCCAACCACGGAGCCCTAGTTTTTTCAAATCCTCCCCTAGAGGATTCAAAATGACAATTAAAGGTAATGAAATATAGCTCAGAAGATAGCAAATAGTGTCATCTCTTACCTAAAACTAATAGAATCTGGATTGGTTCTCTGGATTGTTCACAATCATCGCCATAAGATCACAAGGAAAACGGGTCATTGTTGCTCTTAAAAGAGGTAAAAGTGAAAAGTAAATAATTTTTACCACTTATGGTCTTTTATAACTTTTCAAAACCATGAATTATATTTTAAAACATTATTTTATCATGTTATTTTTGTGGAATATGTTTTACACGCATTTTTTTGTGCAGCGATAGGTTTTCACATGGTTATGACAAAGGAACGAGTTGTATTTTATACTTTTTCGGACTCAGTAAAAACGCAAAAAATTCACTACTAGAGTCACCTTTCAGCTCTTTTCTGACTCTTTAAAACTAAAAATATTGTCGAGCCACTTGTCGTTTTGAACTCATTAAATTGGCTACGAAACGATATCTACCCAGTATATGTTTACCCCTTTTTCAGGCTGGGATAGATTATTTACGAAAAAGGAATACCTTAGCCTATCGCGACTAAGAGGTTCTCTTAGACATAGTTTTCTACCTTTTCTGATCTATGAGACTATCTACGAAAAGGGATTGTTGGAGTTTTCTTTTCCACTTTCTTTTCAAACTCTCTAAACATGAAAAGATGTCGAGTTATCCCTTTGTTAGACTCGTTAAAACTGATGACATTAGGCTCCGTCGTTATGACGTTACCCGAGATCCTCCTTCCTAGGGCTCGTAAAATGTACTAGGTTGGATTTGTTCGAAGGAAAAACTTACATTGCAAGGATATGCTATCCCGTTCAAGCTTGTTTTCAAAAGTAATTGGGGTGCTCGCCAGAAATGGTGGGGGAAAATGGAACCAAATTGTAGTCGTGTTGGCAGTATGTCGCTCTTGAGAATGGCACTTGTCTGCATTCGTGTCGAGTTGGGGACATCTCATCTCATTATTTGTTTGCCTCCATGGGTTTGGGTAATCTCTTTTGACCACTCATCTTCTCTTTTCCACGTCACCATGACCTCAGATCCCTTGATGTCAAATACTGCTAAATCTAGTGTCATGCCGCCGATATGTTCAAGAGAAGTTTGCCTCTAAAGTTTTCAACCTCCCTCTGATTCTCTGATTGGCCTTGATTCACAAACGTCATATTCCTCTATCTCACGTCAATGATGTGGGAAACATTATGACCCACCTTCGATCAAGGTCACTTCCTGTCAACTCCAGCTCATTATCCAGGAAGTTGGTCTAGAGACTCCCTTCAGGTACCTTGGAGCCTGCATGCCTTAATGGCAGGTTCTTCGTGTTAGCCCCCCTATGAAATTCTTGATAATCAAGCTGGGGGCTATATCATTTCGGAGACCTTCAAGGAATACATCTCCCCTAAAGACACATCATCCTTGAGGTCTTCTGCAGGCCTTTGCTTTTTTGAAAATTTCCCTATGCTGACTTCCCATCTAAGGCCTCACTGGTTATGAATATTGCTCCTAAAAGACCAACATTGCCCCTCATACTCCTGCAAAACACCACTTTTTTACCTCTTTTCCCCTTTTACAAAGTACCTCTTTTCCCCTTTTTATTTTCCCTATTAACTCCCTAACTCCCCTCTAAGAATCCCTACACCCTTTGTTTTCTCAAATCCCCCTCTTTTCCTCTATCGTTACCCCCCCTTAGGCCTTGGAATGCATTATAACAGGCTAAAACCCCACTTTAAAACTTTATAATAAGGCCTCAGCCCCTTTTCCGCTACCCCCGTGCCTTTCCTCCACGTGACCCGGGTGCTATGACCGAATGCTACCCCTTAAGGCGCTCATCACAGATCGCACTCATCGCATATCGCAGTTTCATCGTATATATTCGATTGATCCATTGCAAATATTTGCGATGCAATCGCCCATCGCATTTCCACCCATCGTAGACCGCACTCATCGCATGATCGCATTTTCACTTGTTCGTTGGATCGATTCATCGCAAATATTTGCAATGCAATCCGATCGCGTGGCAATTTCTCCACCGCCGATTCCCGTGCGAACCCAACCGTCATTGCACTTCCCAACCGTTTCCCCTTCCTCGATCACAATCGCAAGTTATAAGTATGCGTCCCTCTCGTCCATCACGATTGTGATTCCCCGACTAACTCTTGGCCAAAAGTTGGGTTTAAGATCCAATGGCTCAAAGCAAATCGCCATCCGCCTCCGGTTGGGTTCCTCCTCATCGCATTTCACTACCTTCCCTTCACCTTTCTTTGTATTTTGTTCGAAGTCCAAAGTCTAATACTTTACACTAAAGTCTTATGTTTCGCAAATGTTTCTGCCCACTTTCATATATCATTCCACTGCTTGATCCCCACTGTTGATCTTCGCTCCCAGGCCACGATCTAACGGTCTGCACTGCATCCGGCCAGCAAACCCTATTATTCGTAAGTCTTCACCAGTTCATTGCATTTGGTCACCATTGTTGGGTGAAAGCCACCATTCCGCTGCCGCACTATCATATTTTTTTCCCTCCGCTTCGCCAGTCTTCCATTGCATTGATTTTCTATACACAGTTGTGATTTTCTGCAAAGTACAAGAGTTGAAACACCGCCATAATTACACAGTATGGATGCAGCAGTAAGTTTCCCACTAACAGAGGCAAGGAATTTAATGAAGGGTAGGTGTCGACACCAGCAGAATGTCTTCGTTCGAAGAAGGACGGATTGCCCCTACCGCTTGATTATATGCCGTGCTCCAGAGGAGATCTCCACTCAGAACACAGTCCAAGGAGATCAGAGCATTTGCTGCTCAAGTACGGCGGACCATTCCGTTGTTCATTACCATTTTTTTTATTCACCAAAGGTACTACACCAGAATGCATCTGAAACATACCGGGAATTAATGAAGCCTGACGAAGACCCTTCTTTTCTCCAAAGAGTGCCAAAAATTAAGGCTCAGAGTTCCAAACAGAATGGGCTTCGGCCCTTTCCTTCTTTTCTGAATTTAATGTTATATTTAGTGTTCTACCTACTTCCTCTACTCTTTTTCAGCTATAAAAACTATGAGGAAGTTGTTGTAAAGGTGGTGGAGGAGTTATCAGAGAAATGTAAGCAGTTCCTCCTGAGATAAGAACTTTGTGTATAATTGTAACGTAGGCCGAGTGAGATGTATTCAGATTGAGTGATCAAATTATTGGCTATGTTGTACTTGATTGGTGTTGATATTTAATATAATGAGCACATTCTTTGGATCCTGATCTAAATCTGCAGTGATGTTTTTCTATCTCTATGTTTATTTCATTTCATTTCAATTCTTCTGCCTCACATCAGAAATTTGGCATAAGATTCACCCATGTTAGGTGCCTTATGTTGCTGCTCTCCCAGCCCTATATGTTTTCTACTTATATGTGTATCTGAATATTGATTTCAATGGATTTAACCAGTGTAGTGGATGTTATTGCCTGCTCTCTGATGTATGAATTAAGGAAATCCATGTTTAGATGTTCTTGTTGGAATTTGATCGAATGTGTTGAGAACACTGGGAGGTGTAGAGCTTTGTCCCTGCCTCACTAGGATCTTTCCATTCCATTAAGCCTTTCTAAGATCCCTCGTTCTGCCTCTGATTGTGTCCAAGCAGGTTTGGAGTTAAATGACCTCTGACCTGATCTATAGACATAATTAGATGGTTCTCCTTCTTTCATCTTTATCACTTTAGGATCCAAGGCTTTAGATGACTAGCCCAACTGAAAGCTTGCATGTTGAATAGCAAGTAAATCCTTTCTTGACTCCATTGCCCAATGGACTTGGTATTCCCTGGACTATTTCTCCTCTGTCTATATCCTTTGTTGCGTGGCCTTGTCTCATGAAGAACCCTTCCTTCCTGATTCTCAACAACCAAACTCTAAATCAAACAAACAAACCCTGTTCCTATAACTAGCCTAATATCTTAAACTTGAGCTTCAAAGCCATATGCCTTGACTATTATAGAGAGATCCCTCTCTGGACCTAGGAGGGATAGATCCTAAGGTCTGAAAGTGGTTCTATGTTGTCTCATCTTTTGGTATTTCCAATCTTGCCAAAACATGGGAACCCCAACATAATGGCGACTCCGCTGGGGATATTCTAAGCATTTTTCATTCCATATCACAAGGACCTTAGAAACCATTCAATATCTGGTTAGATTGGCTTTCAATTGTTGATGGTGGACAACATCCTGCTTCAAACATTCATATACATCCACCTGGCGACTCCACACTCCCTATGATCCAAAGACCAAATGACTCCACTGGTAGAAGAATCTGAACTGGTTGAGAAGATACAGTGACCTCTTTCTGATTTACAAACATGCTTCCACGCATACAGAGAAGATATGCCCCAATGAGTAGGGAGCATATTCCTGGATTTCCACACAAAATGCTTGAAGTGGACTACTTAAATAACCTTCCTATTTTTCAGGGTGAAAACACTGAGGACCCCTTGCTGCATCTCATCAAGTTTCATATACATGTGTGGAAATTTAAAGTTGAATGGCATGAAGGCTGCCTAATGAAAATGTTCATGGAAACATTAGAAGGAAAGGCTAGGGTCTGGTATGAATGGTTAGAACCTCAGATTTTGTTTTCTTTAAAGGACATGCACCAAGAATTTTACAAGAATTATAAAGGAAAATCTCCACCCTTATCATGGGACTGTTGTGATCAATCTCAGAATATCATATAGTACCTATTAGACATTGATAAGGATTTGGTTAATACGCAATCTGAAGATCTGTTGACATCCATTCAAGAATTTCATATGCATCCCAGCTATCACAAGAACATGGATGAATCGGCTGAGGAAGAAAACAATCAAGAGGCTGTGGAATTTTTTCAAGATATTCCTGAAAACTCAGTTGCTGATTCATCATTCCTTATGGTTGAGGCTCAAGATGACATCCAGCCTCAAATCCAGTCTTCAGAGGAAACATAGAGCTGCTGCACTTCTGCACAAAGGGACACAAGACCATCCTCCCCTTTGACAGAGGAAGAAATAGATCAAATCAACAATAGACATCCAACCTCTGAAATTTTTTACAGATCAAAAATTCTTGTCCATTCATCTGATGAGATTTATTGTACAGAGTTGGAAAGCTCACATGTAAATCAGAATGAAGAAAAATCTGCTGAAAATCTAGTATATCCGATTGGTAACATTACTTACATTCCTGATTCCCCTGTTGTTGATCTATCTGATGATGATGTTCCCCGAACGGAAGATGATCTTGCAGTGTCATCGTTAGTAGATTTATGGGAGGAAAATAATTTCCATTTACTTCCAGAGAGTAATGAGCCAATGCAGGCTATTTATGATACTGATGAAGAAAGCTTTAAGAGTGCAGAACAGGGTGAAGGATCTCTAGATCTTTGCTTCACTCCATTAAAACTCATCAGTAATGGTTTTCACATGATTGGAGGTCAGCAGCGTTTCATCTTAAATGATGAAGAGGAAAACAAAGAAGAGGTTCTTGAGCAGGATGTGAATAACGAGCTTTCTCTTGAAAAAGAGGAGGAAATGGAACAAGACCCTGCTCAAGAATACATGGATCTCTTCACAGAGCTCAGCACACCAGAGCAGAATATATCAGAGCTCCAAGAGGACAACACTGCCATATATGACGAGTCATTCAGTTCAGAAGATGAAGAAGATTCTCTTTCTCAAGAGAGTCTCATTCTTGATCCAATGGAAGAAGAAGAGATCCTGATTGAAGCCAACCTGCCAAATATTCATAGCCAGGTATCTTTTCATGATCCTTATGCACATTTCCTGCATACATTTGAAGAAGGATCAAAGGTCTTGTTGAGCAGTATGTTGCAAACAGTAAGAAAATTTTTCAAGGCTGCTATTATTGAACCAAAAGAGTGGGAGCTGCCCTGCCTATGTAGCCTGCTCAAGGAGCTGAGCGGAAAGGACCAACCATGGGATCACTTGATGGACTGGTTGCATTGGAAGACAATGTTTGCAAGCTAGACTTGTAAATACTCTAGTTAGAGTAGGGTAGGTAGGAAAAGCTCAATAAATCTCAGCCTGTGAGCATGTAGTTAGTAGTTTTTGCTTTTGCAAAGTCCAGCAAGTTAGACGACCTAATCCTGGCTTGACTGTTTTTCAATTTCTAGTCTTAGAATGTAGGAGAAGAAATCTGTTGGATAGTTTAATCTCGACAGATATTAGATTAGGTAGAGAAGAATATGAGGCCAATAGTCTAATCTGGCCTCATGGAGAAATAAGGGTAGATTTAGAATAGGCTGTTTTTGATTTTGTTTTGAAGAATAAGATGTAAAAGGTCTGCTAGCTCAAATGCACCCTAAAGGAAGAAAAAATGCTAGGATTGTAGTATGGGTAGGTAGTTTGATTGAGAAATGTTTTCTGCTGATGTAACATATGCATATTGTGGCAGCTGATCAAAGAAAGGGATGTGCCAAGCTGCAGGCAACTGGCCTACTCCAAAGATTATTTCTGGTTTCTTGACTCCTTCAAGAAGAAGCCATCCCCATGTGGAGCCAATTTTAGCCCCCCTATGAAATTCTTGACAAGCAAGCTAGGGGCTATATCATTTTGGAGACCTTCAATGAATGAATCTTCCATAAAGACACATCATCCTTGAGGTCTTCTGCAGGCCTTTGCTTTTCTAAAAAATTCCCTATGCTGACTTCCCATCTAAGGCCTCACTGGTTATGAATACTGCTCCTAAAAGACCAGCATTGCCCCTCATACTCCTACAAAACACCACTTTTTTACCTCTTTTCCCCTTTGACAAAGTCCCTCTTTTCCCAATTTTATTTTCCCTATTAACTTCTTAAATCCCCTCTAAGAATCCCTGCACCCTTTTCTTTCTCAAATCCCCCTCTTTTCCTCTATCGTTACCCCCTCTTAGGCCTTGGAATGCATTAAAACGGGCTAAAACCCCACTTTAAAAATTTATAATAAGGCCTCAACCCCTTTTCCGCTACCCCCGCGCCTTTCCTCCATGTGACCCGGGTGCTATGACCGAATGCTGCCCCTTAAGGCGCTCATCACAGATCGCACTCATCGCATATCGCAATTTCATCGTATATATTCGATTGATCCATCGCAAATATTTGCGATGCGATCGCCCATCACATTTCCACCCATTTCAGGCTGCACTCATCGCATGATCACATTTTCACTTGTTCGTTCGATCAATTCATCGCAAATATTTGCGATGCGATGCGATCGCGTCACAATTTCTCCACCGTCAATTCCCGTGCGAACCCAACCGTCATTGCACTTCCCAACCGTTTCCCCTTCCTCGATCACAATCGCAAGTTATAAGTATGTGTCCCTCTCGTCCATCACGATTGTGATTCCTCGACTAACTCTTGGCCAAACGTTGGGTTTAAGATCCAACGACTCAAAGCAAATCGCCATCCGCCTCCGGCTGGGTTCCTCCTCATCGCATTTCACTGCCTTCCCTTCACCTTTCTTTGTATTTTGTTCGAAGTCCAAAGTCTAAGACTTTACACTAAATTCTTATGTTTTGCAAATGTTTCCGCCCAATTTCATATATCATTCCGCTACTTGATCCCCAGTGTTGATCTTCGCCCCCAGGCAACGATCTAACGGTCTGCACTGCATCCGGCCAGCAAACCCTATTATTCGTAAGTCTTCACCAGTTCATTGCATTTTGTCACCATTTTTGGGTGAAAGCCACCATTCCGCCGCCGCGCTATCATATTTTTTGCCCTCCGCTCCACCAGTCTTCCATTGCATTGATTGTCTATACACAGTTGTGAGTTTCTGCAAAGTACAAGAGTTTATACACCGCCATAATTACACAGTATGGATGCAGCAGTAAGTTTCCCACTGACAGAGGCAAGGAATTTAATGAAGGGCATGTGTCCACACCAGCAGAATGTCTTCATCAAAAGAAGGACAGATTGCCCCTACCACTTGATTATATGCCGTGTTCTAGAGGATATCTCTGCTCAGAACGCAGTCCAAGGAGATCAAAGCATTTGCTGCTCAAGTACGGCAGACCATTCCGTTGTTCATTACCATTTTGTTTATTCACCAAAGGTACTACACCAGAATGCATCTGAAACATACCAGGAATTAATGAAGCCTGACAAAGACCCTTCTTTTCTCCAAAGAGTGCCAAAAATTAAGGCTCAGAGTTCCAAATAGAATGGGCTTTGGCCCTTTCCCTCTTTTCTGAATTTAATGTTATATTTAGTGTTCTACCTACTTCCTTTTCTCTTTTTCAGCTATAAAAACTATGAGGAAGTTGTTGTAAATGTGGTGGAGGAGTTATCAGAGAAATGTAAGTAGTTCCTCCTGAGATAAGAACTCTTTGTATAATTGTAACGTAGGCCGAGTGAGATGTATTCAGATTGAGTGACCAAATTATTGGCTATGTTGTACCTGATTGGTGTTGATATTTAATATAATGAGCACATTCCTTTGGATATTGATCTAAAGCTGCGGTGATGTTTTTCTATCTCTGTGTTTATTTCATTTCATTTCAGTTCTTCTGGCTCGCATCAGAAATTTGGCATAAGATTCACCCATGTTAGGTGCCTTATGTTGCTACTCTCCCAACCCTATATGTTTTCTACTTATATGTGTATGTGAATATTGATTTCAATGGATTTAACCATTGTAGTGGATGTTATTGCCTGCTCTCTGATGTATGAATTAAGGAAATCCATGTTTAGATGTTCTTGTTGGAATTTGATCGAATGTGTTGAGAACACTGGGAGGTGTAGAGCTTTGTCCCTGCCTCACTAGGATCTTTCCATTCCATTCAGCCTTTCTAAGATCCCTCGTGCTGCCCCTGATTGTGTCCAAGCAGGTCTGGAGTTAAATGACCTCTGACCTGATCTATAGACATAATTAGATGGTTCTCTTTCTTTCATCTTTATCACTTTAGGATCCAAGGCTTTAGATGACTAGCCCAACTGAAAGCTTGCATGTTGAATAGCAAGTAAATCCTTTCTTGACTCCATTTCCCAATGGACTTGGTATTCCCTGGACTATTTCTCTGCTGTCTATATCCTTTGTTGCACAGCCTTGTCTCATGAAAAACCCTTCCTTCCTGATTCTCAACAACCAAACTCTAAATCAAACAAACAAACCCTGTTCCTATAACTAGCCTAATATCTTAAACTTGAGCTTCAAAGCCATATGCCTTGACTATTATAGAGAGATCCCTCTCTGGACCTAGGAGGGCTAGATCCTAAGGTCTGAAAGTGGTTCTATGTTGTCTCATCTTTTGGTATTTCCAATCTTGCCAAAACATGGGAACCCCAACACTTCGCATTCGATGTAAGGTCCACATCTTTGGCCTTCGAAAGAATGACTCTGCGGGTGTTCAATGTCAAATCACAGTTCACATTCTGTGGATTGTACCTGTTGTACCTTGAGAGCCATTGTCATTATTGGTGGTTTTTCTCGTGTTTGTTAACAACTTTCATCATTGGTTGGTAATCACACGATGTTCTTGCATGTTCTACTTCACCTCACATATTCGCATGCTCGAATTTGTACTTTTTTCGAAGCACAAGACCCTGGGTTTTTTCTAATGAAATCTAGGCTATGGGTTCTTTGTGGATTACTATGACTTATTATATGACTCTTCTGATTAGATGGATGCGACCATACCTGAGTCTGTTTGTTGATCCCTACTGGTGGATGGTTGTGTCCATACCTTGGATGTCATTGTTTATGTACTCTAATTTGGATGGCTGCGCCCATGCCACATGTCATATATCAGAAATATTAGTTGTATTTGTACTTGTAGGTTTTCTGACAGCAGTGTTTTGTTCGTACTCATTCTCATAAACAATTTCACCCCTCCCTCTCTCTCATACCTCATGCTTTAGGGGGCATCTATTACACAACATTTTTTCACCATCCCTACAATCCCTCGCCCCGCATATTGGAGGGTATTTTCCATGACCTGTGAGCAGTGTCATACTCTGCAAACACCTTCTTTGCATCCTTCTACATAAGGACATTATTTCTCCTGTTGAACATTTCCTCAGAAAGCCAGCAAATACCTATGTTTTGGCCTTGGCACGGGTAGCCAGTTCAGCCCTCACGCCAGTGTGGAGGTTTTACATTAGAGCTCGTGCCAGCTGGCACTCTATCTCTTTGTTGTGCTCATGCCAGCCTTTTTGGGAATTTTTTTTAACAAATTAGAGGTGGAAGTTTCCTTTAACCACCTTAGGGATGAGTCACAGGAAGTGGTTAACTTGATGAGCCATGGATCTCCCTCTTTAGGTAGTGGTTTCCTCCTCCCATGGAACACTCCTTGAAGATAGGTCTCCCTTCCATGATTATAGGGATCCTAACCCCTCCCTCTCCCTCTATATAAACATGCCTTCTCCCTTTATGAAAGCTAGTTGAATAGATATCCAAGAATCTGAACTTGGAGAAGAGATACTACAGCTGAGTAATCGCTATCGAGAAGGTATAACCAAGGATAATTCCGTATAGAGAGCCCCATCCGAATTCCCGATGAGATTTTGTGAGACGCACTCTGCTGGAACCCTACTGGAGGAGACTGCAATGTCGAAGCCTAGTTGTACTCTCCCTTCCTTTTATTTATATACTTGACTATGGTATTGTTTCCATCATTTATGTTATGTTTATCTGATGTAATTGATTTGGTCTTCTTCGACTGACTGATAGTTGTGGGTGCGAAATAGTATGTTGTATATCGTCTTGGTTTCTTGTGTATGTTTAGGTATCTAAGCCTGAAAAACGAGCACATCATGATCTATCAAACTAGGAGCAAGAGGCAGCCACTCTTTTGACAACAACAATAACGCAGTACATACGATAAGTTATCTATCGAATCTATTGAAAATACTGAGAGGGGGGGTGAATCAGTATTGCTTTCAATTAGAGCATTAGTTAATCTTCAATTATTATCAGTGTTTTTACAATGATAGCAGCAAACAAGAGGAACATAAATGCACACAATTTTTAAGGTGGAAACCCACTCCGGGACAAAAACCACCTAATGATTTTCTAATAATTCTTTAATATTCAACTCCAATTGAAAATAAAGCTCCAACTTCCTAGAATCTAGAAAATCGTTCTTCTCCAGCTCCCACTGGATGGATGCTCCAATGCCTGAGATTCTTCAGTAGTCAACTGAATCGATGCCCCAACACCCAATGAGCTACAACTCACCCTAGCACCACCCTACCACCCTATATAAGAATAAAAGAATAATGGACTCCTGTACCAGGGAAAATGGTCCACTTTACAATGATATAGAATGATGCAGAAGAAGAAGATATACTAGACCATAACCCCAACTTTGACACAACCACCTAATGATGATCCTAGACCTCCCAACACTACCTCTTCAATCCTTGGTAGATAGAAACTAGTACAATTTTTACAATAATGTAATTACAATGACTAAGTACAATGATAACTTTACAATGATTGTATGCAGTGCTGCCCACTTGAAGACTTCATATGATGAACTTCTTGCTGCTGTTATGCACCTTGGTTGTTGCTCTTGTCATGCTACCCTCTGCTGCACTTTTCTTTGCTTTTCTGCCGTAGAAAGTATGGTCCTTTGCAACCCTTGACAACACATGATATAGCTTTTTCTTGCCTTCTAGGAGCTCGATATTGAATCTGGTGTATCTATGTTATTTCAGATCCTTAATATCTAATTTTTGGTCATGTAGTAGTCCTCTTGTTGGTCGCTTTAATTGTTTTAAAAATTCAAGTGCCACATAAATTGTCAACCCAGGAAGGTCTATTATTCCAAAGACAAGCACACACTATATATGCTCAATTCCAAAAGCAAAGAAGAGTTGTACTATTAATTACACAAATTATACTAATCACACTGCTCACACCTTACTTTTAACAAAGTTGAAGCCTACTTGTGTTACAGAAGAAACAATCCTCTGTTGCAGACTTTCATTAAAAGAATCCTAGGAAAGATAATGAAAGAAAATCACTCTGTAGAAAAGAAGATCAATAAACCATAACGGAGAATAGGACCCTATTACTCCAAGCAGGAATCTTCAACACTTGTTTCCTGTTATCAGTCACACTACCAAAGAGAGAGATCAATCATTGGATAATAGGACCCTATTCCTCCAAATGAGAATCTTCAGCACCTATTTTCTGATATCAAACGGTCACACATTCAAAGAGAGAGATCAATCATCAGAGAACATGACGCTATTCCTCTAAATGGGAATCTTCAGCACCTGTTTCCTGATATCAAACGGTCACACATTCAAAGAGAGAGATCAATCATCGGAGAATAGGACCCTATTCCTCCAAACGGGAATCTTTAGCACCTGTTTCCTGATATCAAACTGTCACACATTCATTCTGCAAACAAATGACTAGAAATGAAATAACTCATAGCTTCTTCAGAATGAGCAGTATAGAATAATGCAGTAACTCAGGAAAACAGAGTTTTAGTAAGAAACACAAAACTGCATAAATAATCTTCAGCAAACACTGTTTAACTAAGGTGCGAAATCATAAAGAAGTTAATAGACTACAGGAGAAATCGGGTGAATCTTGTGATGAAGGCGGGCCCTTTCCTTCTCACAAGATTCCCCAGAGGAAAGAATTTAAATTGAAGTGCTCAAAAGAAACCTTTATTCATCTGTCAAAAGAAATGATACATTACAATGGAGCCTTTCTCCTTTTCGCTCAACAATGTATCTCCCGCAGTCTCTAACTCCCTTTCTAATGATGATGTCTCCTCTTTTTAAAGAGAAGACATCTATTACAGTTACATCATAGAAATCCTATTTTTATACAAATTTGATCTTTTATTTTAAAACAGGGTCTTTCTATTATTCCATAGCGAAATACTGTTACAATAGATACAAAAATACTGGCTTCAGAACAATCCGTGTAACAACTTTCCTTGCTTGTCTTCATCTTGTTGCCATCATTCTTGAAATACAGTTTCGAAATCGCAAATCATGAGCAGTAACAGGATTTACGTGCCTGTTGATTGTTTCAGCAACAGAATTGACTGTTTTAGCAACGGGGTCGATTGTTTCAGCAACGAGGTCGACTGTTTCAGCAACACGTTCCTTATCATGGATTATCTGCGATATCTCAGCGACTGTATATCTTCGATTAACGATTAAATATAAAAGTAATGTGGAATTATATGCAAAAGAAATTAAACATAGAGTAAAGAGAATAACTTTGTATACCTTTGGGAAAAATGGATAGGAATGATAATGTAAACTTTAGATATGGACTAAAAAGAGTAAAGAGGAGGCAAAAATATGTAGTCAAAATGGTACATTATGAGGTCCTAACATCCCCCCCAACTGAAAGGGTTGGATGTCCTTAGGCAACTTTTAGTTTGAATCGGAGTCTGAATACTGACTCTTTGCATGAAAGTTACTCAAGCAATAACTATGGAAGGTGGTATCTGTCGAAGGTCTAAATCCTTGATTACTTTGAAATTTCTGCCATGCTTCTGCCTCATCCCTGTTAGCCAACCTGTAATGAGCCTGATATCGTTCTAATGGCATCCATAAAATGGGAAAGTGAAAATGATAGCCTATCCAATTCTCAGCACACTATTGAACACATTTAATGTAGTTTGGTATTCTGGATAGTGCAATTTCAATATTATTAGGGCTAAAGGGATGATACTCTTGTCTTTCCTTGGAGGACTGTTGCCAAAACATGGTGTTTGCCTTCAGAGCAGTTGTCTCACTGACCCTGATTGAATGATGACATTCTCGAAGTACAATGGCTTGCAATTGCTGTATGTATCTAGTCATTCTTGGGTTCTGCAAAAACTTATGGTACTCTACTACAAAAATGGTCGAATTTCGAGGCTCTGGCCTTATCCAAAGAAGGCAATTATCCTCATTGTGCCTGGTTGCAAGGAAGGTAGTTTTCCAAGTGATTTGATTTGCAAGAAAAGAAAAAAACACCCTAATCTGTATATCACCAACAATAGGATTAAGATTGAGTTATCTGTTTTCAGGCATTGCCTTATTATGAAGATATAGCTCGCATAACAAATGTTGATCACTTGTGGAAGCCTCAGAATTTTTTTTAAAAAATTGTTCAACTGTGAGCAGCTCATAAGATCTTCCATCCTTAATTGATTTCAACTGGAAATAAACAAGACGCTCTGAAAGAAATAGAGAATAGTTTATAGATGGTTTCTTGGCAGCTAGTAGTTTTTGCACTAATTGAAACATCAGGATTAATTTATCTTTTAATTCTATATTCTCTTTCCTGGAATCTTTAAGCTGCTGGGGTGTCTGTTCCAAGTTTTCCCAATTGGAGTACATTTGATTTTTCCAGGCTAGTTTATGCTGTTGTAAAATTTTATCTTGATCCACAGCATACTGCTTCTTCCACGTGTTCATTATTTCCAATTCTTTCTATGGTGGATTTTGTGTTCCAGCATTATAGGTAATGGGCTGAGGCATAGTCTGTGTAGCAAAATCAGTGAATTTCGGGCAGGATACCTGTACCTTAGTTTCCTTCTCCAAAGTTTTTGAGGGCCCTATTGGTTCTTGTGTGACAGTAGGGTCTTCCTTCTTTAAAGTCTTTGAGGGCCCTACTGGTTCTTGTGTGACAGTGGGGTTTTCCTTTCCTTGGTACTTCAACTATCTTGTATCCTGCGTTTTGATAAATGTTTCCACACTGATAACACATGTACTCTTTATAAGGATCATTCTCTGAGTGTTTTTCTTGCATCGATGTTGTATGAGCCAAAGTATAAAGATTCAATTCTTTATCAGAAGCTTCCCTTGCCATTATCAATTCTTTCTTGCAGGCTTCTAATTCTAACTTCATAAATTCATTTTCTTCTAAAAGAGAGGCTATGGTGACTGGAGCATGTGCTTTTACTGAAGTTAACTGTTGTTCCTCCATTGTAGCTGGTTCTTGTGTTTCAGCTACAGTCGGTTTCCTTAAAATATCATGCTGGATGTTTAATTTTTGCATGTCAAAAACTGGTTCTTGTGTTTCAGCTGCTGCGTGAGTAGCTGGTTCTTGTGGAGTAGCTACTGGTTATGTAGAAGATGATGTCATATTACCCTGGGCAACTGGTTCTTGTGGATCAGTGCCGTAGGATGAGAGAGGTAATGATTCTGGGATTTGAAAAGGTGGTGATGACTGGAATTGTAACAAGATGGTTGTGGGGTCAGGGGAAATGGAAGTTGTTTTCATTTTTCTCCTAGGTAGAAAAGTAGGGAAACCAATGGTTTTCTTTTTCTTTCTATGGAGAGATTCTTCCCTGGGAGAGGGGCTATCGGAAGAGGTGATTGTTTTGGATGCAACCCTCATTTTCCTTTTTTATACAGAGGCGGTTGTAGTCCGCCTCTTCCTTTTATGAATAGGAGGAGATGGTGGTGTTTCAGTCTGAGAGTCATCACTGATGCAAACAGTGGGCTGGGATGACTCTTCTAAATGTAATGGTTTTGAAGATGGGTGAATTGGATTGACTGGTTCTGAGGATGGGATTGATGGAGGATCTGGGATATTCTCCAATTACTGTTTATAAGAACTTTCAGAGATTTCGTGGGGATTTTCAGCTTATTGGGGAATTTGGGCTTCATGGTGAATTTCGGGGGCTTGGTCAAGCAATAGGGGTAGGTTATTTAGAGGGGGGTTTTGCTAAGAAAAACCCCTCTAAATTAATAACTGATAGAGGTGATGATGAGTAAGGGAAGGTAATGGAAATTTTACCTTTCTACAATAATATGACATATTCTTAATACATCCAAGCAGATAATAAGGAATTTTGAGTAGTCTACCATGCCGCAAGTGGCTCATTAAAACAAAGTCATGTTGATAAACTACCTGATATTTCCCCTTGCAGGTTAAATAATGCTTGACAAATTTGGCTACCTTGGCCCACAGAGGAGGTAGTGAGTGCAATCCTATGCCACGACCTTTGATCTCAACACGTTCTTCTGGAAGAAGGAAGTCCTATTGCGCATTTAGGATGATGTGTTTTATACTAAACCACTGAGTTCTTGTGACTGGAAAACCTGAGACTTGTGCAATATCATTCTCTGTAGCTAAAATTCTGACCCCTTGGACTGTGGAGTGGTCCTGCTAGAGGTTCTGTGCAAACTCCAAGACTTGCTGAGGGTCAAATTCTCTCAGTTTTTCAAAACATGTGACCCATCCTGCCTGCTGGAAAATTTGGTAAGCCTCCAGAAATAATTGAAGAAGAGCCATTGAGCCAGGCTCATGCCTGATAACCGAACCTCCCATAGTTACTAACTTAAGTCAAATACAGAAACAGAGAGAAGAATCACAGGCTTGATCAGAATAATCGTTACGACTGAGGATATGGAGTATCAATGACGGCCGAAATAATGGATATGAAGAGTGACAGTGGATTGTATGGTGTAGAATGATGGTTTTAATTTTTGAAATCCCCCCCTACGTGTGATGTAATGATGTTTAAATGTGCGGGGAATGGGAAAGATCCTCTCTTTAAACTATTATTTAACTGTATTACATAAAAAATCCGCATACCTTATATTTTACCTTTGTTTTTGTAATTCGAAGTATAGAGTGATTGTTAATAGTGGCTTAATACTGATGGAAGAATCTTTATATTTCTCTAAAATGTAGAAACAGGAGCATATTAGAGTCTGATCAATACTGGATAATATTCACCCAAGGGATCTGAAGAATAAAAGTGGGGTACTAGAAAACTTGTGTAGCAGGGAAAAAAAATGGTGTTTTAGCGATGGAAAGATGGATGTCATGATGCTGAAAGTGGTGTTTCAGCAAGGGAAAAATAAGGAAGATGTTTCTAAAAAGTAAATATTTAGCACTGGGGAAATTGGGGAAGTACTTGCTGAGGAATGATATTTCAGCAGTAAGGAATAGGGAAGGTACTAGCTGAAGAATGGTATTTCAGCAGTGGGTAGAAAAAGTGGGAAAAATGATATGAAAAAGGGAAAGGGAGAATGAGGGAGTAGATGATGAAATGTTATTGGGAAATGAGGAAATTAATCGGATGAGGGAAGCAAATATTCTTCAGATTGAAACTTAGATCTTCTTGTGATGACATTGTCCTCCTTGGTGAATTCTTCCTTAATCTGCAACATACCATTGTAACATGCCAACCCTTGACAGGGATTATTAGTTGTAAATCTAATCTAATACTAAAATATAGTGCAGAAAATAATTAAATGCTGTGAGGAGCAGAAGACTCCCCTAGAAAAATATAATGTGTATTAGTCATGCAAGCGGCCTTAAAATCTTCTTTAGAAACAGGGCGCTGGTACAAACGAAGCCTATGAACATTTACTAGTAGAGGTGTTTTAGAATCATCAATTGTTAAAAGTCTTACTGTTCCATTAGGAAAAACAACATCTACTTCATAAGGTCCCAGCCATCGTTTACGTAGATTACCTTGAAATATTTCAAACCGAGAGTCGTACAATAAAGCCCAATTACCTCTTTGGAACTGCTTGTGCTTAATGTTTCTGTCATGCCACTTTGTTTTTTGTTGTTGAATCATGGTTGTTTGGTGAATGGCATCTAATCTCTTTTAATCTAGTTCAAGAAGCTGCTATAACCTAGCTGTCTGCACATTAGTCAAATCAAGGTTAACAGCTAAAGCAGTTCTCAAAGTTTTAATTTCAAATTCCACAAAAAAAACAACACTTTTACCATAAACCAATTCATAGGGAGAAAATCCTGTAGTATTTATCCAGGTAGTTATATAAGCCCATAGTGCTTCACGGAGCCTTTGAGACCAATCCTTCCGGTTATCCTTCACTGTTTTATTTAGAATGGCTTCTATTACTTTATTTTTTCTTTCCACCTGCCCATTGGCCTGGGGATGGTATGGTGTAGTCATTATATGATGAATATGATATTTCTGAAGGGTAGATTTAAAACCATGAGAATTGAAGGGAGGTCATCGATTTGTAACTAGCTCTCTAGGAATTCCAAATCTAATAAATATTTATTCATATAAGAAAGCTAGGACAGCTTCTTCATTGGCTCTAAGAAGTGCTTTGGCCTCTACCCATTTATTCATATAGTATGTAGAGACTAATATATAAGTTATTTGATTGGATGGAGGATTGATGGGTCCTATGAAATCTAAGGCCCATCTTTTGAATGGTTCAAGTACTACCTAGGCATTTAATGGAATTTGATCTCTATGATTGGGTTGACCCATTCTTTGACAGCTATCACAAGCCCGCACATATTTATTTGCATCCTTAAACAATGAGGGCCAATAGTAACCCGTCCTCAAAATTTTGTTTGTTGTTATTTTATCGGAAAAATTCCCTCCACAAGGGCCATCATGACAAGCTTTTAGTATATCATACACCTCATCCTCTCTAATGCATCTTCGAATTTCATGATCAAGTCCTATGTGAAAAATACACCCACTTATCCAGCTATACCTGGCACTTTGTTGAACAATTCTCCTCTTTTCTCTATGTGACAAGTGTGATGGAAACTTTCCTGCAACCAAATAATTGGAAATATCTGCATACCAAGGAGAGTGAGTAGATACTGCAAATAGATACTCATCAGGAAAGGAATAATCTACTGGAATATTATTATCAGTTTTTAACTGTGAAAGGAAATCAGCCACAACATTTTCTTTACCTGGTCGATCTACAATTGTAATATCAAACTCCCGCAGTAACAATAACCATCTGGTAACTTGAGCATTTGTGATAGATTTATTCATTAAATAATTGATATCCAAGTGATCAGTATGGACAAAAGTAGAGTAACCAGTGATATAATGTTGAAATTTGTTAATGGCATAAATTACTGCCAAGAATTCCTTTTCGGTAACTGTATAATTAAGCTTAGCAGGGGTCATATTCTTACTGATAAAATAGATAGCATAAGGAAGATGGTTTTCTTCTTGTCCCAAGACAACTCCTATTGCAGTATCTGAAGCATCAAAATATATATGAAAGGGAAGTGCCCAATCAGGTCCTCTCAAAATAGGAGCTATAGATAACTGATGCTTGAGTGCTACAAAGGCTTCCTTACAAAGATTAGTCCACTTAAATTCAGCATTTTTCATAAGCAACACAAATAATGGAGAAGATATCTTAGAAAAATATTTAATGAATCTTCTGTAATATCCAGCATGTCCAAGAAAACTTCTTACATCAGTTTGTGTTTTAGGAACATGAAGATTTTGAATGACCTGTATTTTGGATGGGTCTACCTGAATTCCTTGAGATGAGATAAAATGTCCAAGCACTATTCCTTCACTCATCATCATATGACATTTTTCAGTAATTAAGGAGAGGTGATCTTGTATACAACGTTTAAGCACCTTCTCAAGATTCTGTAATGCATCTTCAAAAGACACACCATAAGGAGTAAAATCATCCATAAATATTTCCATAGAGTCATTTAACATGTCAGAAAATATTCCTATAACAGCCCTTTGAAAAGTAGTTGGTGCATTACATAGTCCAAATGGAAGAACTCTATAGGCAAAATTTCCCCAAGGACTAGTAAAAGTGGTCTTGTCTTGGTCTTGGGGTGCAATCCTGATTTGGTTATACCCACTGAATCCATCTAAAAAGGAAAATAATTTCTTCCTTGACAAACTGTCCAATACCTGATCAATAAATGGTAAAGGAAAATGGTCCTTTTGAGTGGCTTTATTTAAAGCCCTATAATCTACACACACCCTCCATTTCCCATTTTTCTTAGGGAATATTACCAATGGGGAAACCCATTCACTGTCAGATATAGGGTATATAAATCCCACATTAAGAAATTTTTGAAGTTCCTCTTTCACAATTTCTCTTAAATTAGGGTTCATTCGTCTTTGGGGTTGACAGACTGGTTGACACCCTTCCTTAATATAAATCCAGTGAGTACATAATTCAGGAGAGATTCCCTTCATATCCGTGTAATCCAATGCGAATGCTTCCTTATTTTCAAGTAATAACTTCATTAACTGCTGTGTTTCAGTAATTGTTAGATTAGAATTTATGTTCAGTGTTTTTCCAGGTTCGATTTCCACTATTATGCTTTTAGAAGAGATGGAGGCTGATGTTTGAGGTAAATATTCAGATTCAATCTTGTCGTGGGTATCTGTTTCAAAGAGCGTAATAAATTGATTGTGAGTTTTAGCAACCACAGAGGAAGGTTCACAAATAAAATTATTAATTACTTCTTCCTCTGTGCTGTCTTTAAAACTCAAAGCTTGTCCAATAGTCAAAATAGGCTGAACAGCATTATCATCATAATCCATCCATACAGAACTCTCATTGCTAATCATGGGTGTAGCATGAGGATAAAGAGTAAGCTTTTTGGTTTCATATCCATTGGAAATTTTCATTGAACCAGATCTACAGTTGATAAAGGCATCGACTGTAGCAAGCCAAGGCCTTCCTAGAATTAGAGGGTGTCCACCCAACTTTGTTTTAGTTTGCAATACCACAAAGTCAGCTGGATAATTCCAGGATTCAACCGAGATGAATAAGTCCTCAACAACTCCTTCTGGTTTAATTGTAGAGCAGTCAGCTAGCTCTAGGATGGTTGGTGTGTCTCTAATTGTGTTCTTAAGCTGTAGCAATTGTGAAGTTTCCAGAGTCATGATATTTATTGCAGCACCTAAATCTACTAGAACTTGAGGGATTATTGTTTTACCAATTTGAACTATCATAGTAGGATGTCCGGGGTCACCATATTTCACAGGAGGAGTTTTTCCGGACATCAATGCAGATAGATCACCCATAACATGAACTGTAAGGGGATCCTTAGTTTTCCTACCAAGTTTCTTAACACAAATACCCCTCATGGTTCTGGCATAGATTGGTACATCTCTTAGTGCCTATAAAAGTGGAATTTTAACATACAAATTTTGAAATTCCCCTAAAAGATTAAAAGCATGTGTTTCGGGCATTTTATTTAAAACTAAATGCTCGGGAAATGGTGGCTCTGTTATTTCAGTATCCTTGTTAGAGGGTGGTTGTGCTTCTTTGTGTGAATTATGTTTCTCAGTTTCTTCTTTATCAGAATCCAAAGAAGTAACATCATCAATAATAGGTTCAACTATTTTCCCGGATCTTAAATGGATGTCATTGCATTGTGCAGGGAAAACATGAAGTGTAGGCTGGTTTTGAATGTCAATAACTTGCACAACTTTATTATTGGGGTTAGGATTTGGTTGTACAGGTAGTTGGGGTCTCATTTGGTTATTTGGTGGAGCACTTGATGGCAGAGGAAGTGGTTGTTGAAATTGAGGAAATTGATTTGGATATAGGAGTTGTTGACTCCTCTAATTTGAATTCCATGGATTAAAAGAAGATGGTTGTTGTGAGGGCCAAGGAGTCCACATTGCAGGATCTACAAATGGAGGGTTTGTTTGTTGCATGGGTGGATAATTCATCTAATTAAAGGGTGATTATTGCATTTGGTTAAAGGGAGGGTAATTTGTCTGACTAAAAGAAGGATAATTATTCCAATGATTAGAAGATGTAAATGGCATGCTAGAATTCATGCCTTGTCCTTTTGGTTGCCATTGTCTTCTTTGTGTTAGCAGATAAACTGCTTCAGCTTCTTCTTCTGTTGGCTATAGTGCTGCCTTTATTCCTGGTAGAGAAGGACATTGTTGTGTTTCATGATCTTTCTCACAAAGGGTGCAGATTGGTATCTTGTCCAATGGACATTCCCTTAGTGGATGTTTATCTCTGCATTTAGGGAAAAAGATAGCCAGAGCTGCTTCTGCTTCAGCCTGCTTCTTTTTAAAATGCAAGGTGTCAATTTGTGAAGCAAAAGAACTTAACATTTCAGTTTTAAATTCTTCAAGTAAATTACCTATTTCAGCTCTTGTTGCTCCCCCACTGGCTGATTTCTGAACTCTTGAATAAGCGAGATCTCTGTTACTTGCTCTGTTCCTTGCAGCTCCTCTTGAACATATTTTACAGAGTTCAACAATCTCATCATATGATTCTTTAGATATATCTCCTTTACCAAGCATGTTTATCATGTCTAAACAATCGTCCCTTACTCCTCTAAGTAATATTTTTTTACAAATTTCTTTACTTACATTCGGATGATCAAATCTTTGCAGATTATAATGCAGCCTTTCCACATAATCCTCCAAATTCTCGTCCGCCTTTTGTGCCATGTTGAATAATTCCTCCCTCTTTTCTCTTGTCTGACAATAATCTTGATATTTAAGCAGAAATTTTTGTTTCATCTATTCCCATGTTGTGATTACCTAGCTTCCAAGGCTCATGAACCATCTTAACGCATTTCCCTTTAATGTTGCTGGAAACAGTTTCAACTTCTGAGCATTAGTAACATAATCATAACTTCTGCATAATATATAAAATACAAAAATAAATTCATCCGGATCTTCAGAGGATAAACCATGGAAGTTGGGTAAAGCTGACAATGGAATATTCTTCATAGGGGTTGTTCCTCTAGGGAGATCACTGATAGGAAATCCCAAGGTAGAGAGAGAATTTTCATCCCTTCCTTCTCCTTCAGGATCTACTCGTCCTCCACCAAATAATTCTTCGTTGTTTCCTTCCATTGGTTGATCTCCTACTGCACTTGCTCGATCCTCAAAATCTTCTACTGGCTCCTCAATGTTTTCCACTGGTCGTCCAATATCTTCTGTTAATTCCTCAAAGTTCTCTGCTGATTCCTTAGCACTTTCTTCTCATGATTCTTCAGAACTGGCTACTGGTTCTTTAATATCTGTTACTGGTTCCTCTATGTTTTCAGGGCTCACAACTTCTTCTGTTTTGTAGTCTGATTGAGGGGAGCATTGAGGCTTTTGTCTTCGAGAGCTTAATCTCTGTGACGATTCAGCCTTTGATACAATTTCTTCAATAAAAGTCTTTCTTCCTCCCCTTCCTTTGCCCTTGCCACCAGTAGGGTTAGTTTTCTTCTGGGTTCCACGTCCTCTCATACAATCTGCACATCTAGAAAGAAAACATCAATGCTTTTGAAATCTATAATTGCCTTCCTCGACAACGGCGCCAAAATTTTGGTCGCTTTAATTGTTTTAACAATTC
Organism: Pinus albicaulis; assembly: GCA_034641835.2. Lineage (NCBI taxonomy): Eukaryota > Viridiplantae > Streptophyta > Pinopsida > Pinales > Pinaceae > Pinus > Pinus albicaulis. The sequence goes on from JAXQQM020080582.1 coordinate 66,691, forward strand.
AAGTGCCACATAAATTGTCAACCCAGGAAGGTCTGTTATTCCAAAGAAAATCACACACTATATATGCTCAATTCCAAAAGCAAAGAAGAGTTGTAGTATTAATTACACAAATTATATTAATCACATTGCTCACACCTTACTTTTAACAAAGCTGAAGCCTACTTGTGTTACACCAGAAACAATCCTCTGTTGCAGACTTTCATTAAAAGAATCCTAGGAAAGATAATGAAAGAAAATCACTCTGCATAAAAGAATATCAATCAACCATAACGGAGAACAAGACCCTATTCCTCCAAGAAAGAATCTTCAGCACCTGTTTCCTGTTATCAGTCACACTGCCAAAGAGAGAGATCAATCATCAGAGAATAGGACCCTATTCCTCCAAATGGGAATCTTCAGCACTTGTTTCCTGATATCAAACGGTCACAAATTCAAAGAGAGAGATCAATCATCGGAGAACAGGACCCTATTCCTCTAAACGGGAATCTTCAACACCTGTTTCTTGATATCAAACGGTCACACATTCAAAGAGAGAGATCAATCATCGGAGAACAGGACCCTATTCCTCCAAACGGGAATCTTCAGCACCTGTTTCTTGATATCAAACTGTCACACATTCATTCTGCAAACAAATGACTAGAAATGAAATAACTCACAACTTCTTCAGAATGAATAGTACACAATAATGCAATAACTAAGAAAAACAGAGTTTTAGTAAGAAACACAAAACTGCATAAATAATCTTCAGCAAATAGTGTTTAACTAAGGTGTGAAATCATAAATAAGTTAACAGACTACAGGAGCAATCGGGTGAATCTTGTGATGAAGGTGGGCCCTTTCCTTCTCACAAGATTCCCTAGAGGAAAGAATTTAAATTGAAGCGCTCAAAAGAAACCTTTATTCATCTGTCAAAAGAAATGATACATTACAATGGAGCCTTGCTCCTTTCCGCTCAACAATGTATCTCCCGCAGTCTCTAACTCCCTTTCTAATGATGATGTCTAATCTTTTTAAAGAGGAGACATCTATTAAAGTTACATTAGAGAAATCCTATTTTTATCCAAATCTGATCTTTTATTTTAAAACAGGGACTTTCTATTCTTCCATAGCAAAATACTGTTACAATAGATACAAAAATACTGGCTTCAGAACAATTCGTGTAACAACTTTCCTTGCTTGTCTTCATCTTGTTGCCATCATTCTTGAAATACACTTTTGAAATTGCAAATCACGAGCAGTAACAGGATTTACGTGCCCGTTGATTGTTTCACCAATAGAATTGATTGTTTCAGCAAGGGGGTCGACTGTTTCAGCAACGGGGTCGACTGTTTCAGCAACACGTTCCTTATCATGGATTATCTGCGATATCTCAGCGACTGTATATCTTAGATTAATGATTAAATATGAAAGTAATGTGGAATTATATGCAAAACAAATTAAACATAGAGTAAAGAGAAGAAATTTTTATACCTTTGGGAAAAATGGATAGGAATGATAAGGTAAACTTTAGATATGGACTAAAAAGAGTAAAGAGGTGGCAAAAATATTTATTCAAAAGGGTACATTATGAGGTCCTAACACCTCTGATTCATCTTTCCAATGCCACATGTCCGACCCAATTTGGATTCTTCAAGAGAGAGTTATACCCAATCTCTCACAATTCCCTAATTATGGACTCTTTCAGTAGAGCGCACTTGTACGACGTGCCACGTGTCACTGTTTCTTCATTTGGCTGTAAAATTAAAAGATCAAAAACTAAATACTGTGCACTATTTGCCAATTTTTACAGAATTCCAATCCGATACTCAGAGAGAGAGAGTTATGATGATTTTACCAAGGTCACTTATTTGAGATGAATTTCAGGAACCTACAAAAACCCTGACTTCCATAAATCATATCCCCAACAATATTGTGCACCTTGATCTGAAATGTTTACAGCAGTTTCCTCAGGATTTCGGCTTCGCCTCATAAATATTTCAACTTCTGAACCTTCGTAGAAAAAAAATTAGAGCGAAAATTCCACGATGACCTATTTTAGATGGTTGAATCCCTTGCATAAGGAGGAAATGAGGATCACAATTTATATAAATGCTTAAGTTTAGAGGGGATTCAACAAGTGAACATGGGAGGGATTTTAGGAGCTTAAAAAAGATTATTTATGACTTTTCAATGACCCATGCCCCAACCCCATGGGGTTTTAGCCCACTAACTGGGGGTACAAACTTCAAACATGAATATCTCTCAAACCGTGAAGAATTACATGGCATGCCATATATCAACGGAAACATCTCGACAAGTAGAAACCATCAAAAGAATTATTGACCTGGAATATATTAATTTGGTAGGTAAAAATTCCCATTCAATATTGGGTTAGCCCCTAGTGCTGCTCGGGTTGACATCAATGAAAACAGTTGATCAACAATCTCCCCCTTTGGAATTAATGGCAACACAAGTACTTCCCCTACGATCATGACACCTCTTCCTACAACACTCTCTCCCCCTTTGACATCAATGGCAAAGGGTAACTCCCCCTGAAACACAACCATCCTATGGACTTGTACACACTTCCACTTCCCCTGACACACAACCGTCCTGCAGACCTACAATCTACTTCCACTCCCCCTTTATATTCTGAAAAAGGAAAATCTAATGAGAACTTGGGAGAATCCCAAGCTTCCAACGAAGATATTCCAATGCTGGCAAATATTTAATATGTGATTATTTTGGTGTTTCTTGGAATCTTACTACTTGTCCAACTTCTTGCATAACATCTAGTCGGGATGTTGTTACATATAGAAGACTACTAATCATAGATCTGTACAACCTTTGATCCACATCCTTAGATGAGTCGTCTATGCTCAATTTGCAACCTGTTACCATTGGAGTAAGGATGGGTTTGCAATCTTCCATTTTAAATTTCTTGAGCATTTCCTTGATGTACTTGTCTTGACATATAAATATTCTTTTCTCTTGCTGAGATATTTGAAGCCCTAAGAAGTATGTCAACTCACTAAGTAAAGACATCTCAAAATCACTCTGAACCTTTGTAGCAAACTTCTTACTTAGTCGATCATTATTGCTACCAATTATTGTATCATCCTCTTTAGCTATTAGACATGCTTTAGTTGCTTCATCTAGAACATATATGTCGTTTGGAGCTGGACTTGCTGTAGCCACAATTTCACCATACACGCCTTTCCTGATTTCAAATTATGTGGAGTTGAATAGTATTGTGTGTCCTTGATCACACATTTGTCCAACACTGAGCAGATTTTGATTCATATTTTCAGCCAATAGAACATTCTTGGCTAGAGCATCTTTGCTTCCGAGAGTGACAACACCTGATCCTATAGCATTTGAAGATCCATCATTTCCAAAGGACACGATTCCATACTTCTTCTCTTTCATAGATACAAATTTATTTCTATCTCCAGTCATATGCATTGAGCAACCGCTATCAACATACCACACATCTTTGTTCTTTTGAGCCTTGAGAGCGAGAGCACAATTATCATTCTTCTTCTTCTTCCATGTTCGTTCATTCTGTGGATTCGAAGATTCTTCTGGAGGATTTTCAAGTCTGCAGTATTTGGTTATGTGTCCAAAGTTTCGACATTTGTAACATTCAATATTATTTCTTAAATGTTCAAATCTATTGATGTTTCTTTGAGCCTTGGGAGGTTCATATTTGACAGATCTCCGGGAATTGTATTCATTCCTAGGGTATGTGCAACATTCTATAGCTTTATGACCAAATTTTCCACATGAAAAACAGTAGCCATAAAAAATATGTTGGTACCTGGATGGAAATTTTCGTTGAGGAATTGTCTTCCAAGGTTGTTCTTTAAAATCTTGTCCAATGAAGTCTACATGCATGTCAAATCTCATAGGTTCATTGTGTTTTGTTGTAGAAGGTCCTGCTTCTTCTTCTTTGTAACTGATGCTAGTTTTTTCTTTGTAAGATTGTTGATTGTTGATGAGTTCTTCCAATGCCCTTGAGCTGTTGGCATAGTTTTGGATAGTTTTTCCTTTCTTCACTTCCTCACGCAGCGAGACTACTTCGGCTTCTAATTCTTCCCTTTCTTGGTTGCTTTCTTCCAAATTATTTTGAATTGACTCTTCAATGCATTTGTGTTCTTCAACTTCAATTTTGAGACCTTGAACTTGTTCTTCAAGAGTATTGGAATGGATCTTCTCCGCCTTGAGATATTTTATAAGCTTGATTGCTTCCTCATAAAATTCTTCTATGGTCCATCCTTCTTCTTCGTTGTTTGATACCTCTTGTTTATTGTGCTTGGGTTTATTGTGCTTGGCCATAAACAATACTCTCTCATTGGCTTCTTCTTCACTGTCATTGTCTTCATCGGATGATGAGCTATCTTCTTTAGAGAGAAAGCTCCTTTTGGATCCTTGCTTGTTGAATTTATTACAGCCTTTCTTTCCTTTTGAGTTTCCATTACTTCTGTTTGGACATTTTGCTGCAAAATTCCCAACCTCATTATAGCTGAAACATATCAATAGAAGTTTACCTTTGAATTTTCCCTTACCAATTTTTAGTTTTCTTGTGAAGTAAGCATATTCTTCACTTGAAAGACCTTCTTCATCATCTCCCTTTTCTTCACACTTTCAGGTGCATGTATTTTCAATTGAAGTTTGTTTATCCTTATTGGTTTTCTTAGATGCAACGAACGTAGTTTCTAGATGTGACGTACCCTCTTCTTCATCAAGTCCCATTTCATATGCTATGAGAACTCCATGTAATTCCTCTTTTCTTGGTTTTTCCATATTTTCACTGTATTCTAAGACCAGTACCTTTGGGTTGAATCTCCCTGGTAACGTTCTAAGAATATTTCTTATAATAGTCTTCTCGTCAACTGGATCTCCCAATCCTTCCAGAGTATTGGTTATTTCATCAACGTATTGGAAGTATGCAGCAATGTTACAATCTTCTTTCATTCTGAGTTGCTCAAATTTTTCTCTATAGATTTGAAGCTTTGCTTCTTTGACATTTGAGTCACCTGCATATATATTCTCAAGCTTTTCCCATACATTTTTGGCAGTTTTACAACCCAACACCTTATGATAAGTAGATTCAATAAGTCCACTGATAATAATATTCTTTGCTTTTGTATCATTTACCAAATTCTTCTTACCTTGTTCATTCGTAGTTGATGTAAATCCATTTTTAACAGTGTCCCATACTTCGTAACCTTGCACCAAGAGATAGACCTCCATTCTTCCTTTCCAGAGTGCATAATTATTTTCATTGAATAGAGGTACACCATTCTTGGTACGTTCCATGACCTCCTTCCAGCTGTTAAACTACTATTGAAGGAACCAACCTATGATACCAATTGTTAGAAATACTGAGAGGTGGGGGCGGGGGGGGGGGTGAATCAGTATTCCTTTCAATTAGAGAATTAGTTAATCTTTAATTATTATCATTGTTTGTACAATGATAGCAGAAAAAAAGAGGAACAAAAATGCACACGGTTTTTAAGGTGGAAACCCACTCCGAGACAAAAACCACCTAATGATTTTCTAATAATTCTTTAATATTCAACTCCAATTGAAAATAAAGCTCCAACTTCCTAGAATCTAGAAAAGCATTCTTCTCCAGCTCCCATTGGATGGATGCTCCAACGCCCAAGATTCTTTAGTATTCAAATGAATGGATGCCCCAACACCCAATGAGCTACAACTCACCCTAGCACCACCCTACCACCCTATAGAAGAATAAAAGAAGAATGGAATCTCGTATGAGAGAAAATGGTCCACTTTACAATGATATAGAATGATGCAGAAGAAGAAGATATACTAGACCATAACCCCAACTTTGACACAACCACCTAATGATGATCCTTGACCTCCCACCACTACCTCTTCAACCCTTGGCAGATAGACCCTAGTAAATTTTTTACAATAATGTATTTACAATGACTAAGTACAATGATACCTTTACAATGATTGGATGCAGTGCTACCCACTTGAAGACTTCATATGATGAACTTATTGCGACTGTTATGCACCTTGGTTGCTGCTATTGTCATGCTACCCTCTGCTGCACCTTGCTTTGCTTTTCTGTCCTAGAAAGTCTGTTCCTTTGCAACCCTTGACAACACATGATCTAGCTTTGTCTTGACTTCTAGGAGCTCGATATTGAATCTAGGGTATCTCTGTTATTTCAGATCCTAAATATCTAATTTTTGGTCTTGTAGTATTCCTCTGAGTCATACTTCCAATGCCATAGGTCTGACCCAATTTGAATTCTTCAAGAGAGATTTATACCCAATCTCTCACAATGCCCTAATTATGGACTGTTTCAGAAGAGCGCACTTGTACGGCATGCCACATGTCACTGTTTCTTCATTTGGCTTTGAAATTGATAGAGAAAAAATTACAGACTATGCACTATTTTCCAAATTTTACAGAATTCCAATCCAATACTCAGAGAGATAGTTATGATGATTTTACCAAGGTCACTTCTTTGAGATGAATTTCAGGAGCCTGCAAAAACCATGACTTCCACACATCATATCTCCAAAAATATTGTGCACCTTGATCTGAAATTTTTACAACAACTTTCTTAGGATTTCGACTTCTCCTCATGAAAATTTCAGCTTCTAAACCTTCGTAGAAAAAATATTAGAGTAAAAATTCCACGATGACCTGTTTCAGATGGCCGAATCCCTTGCATAAGGAGGAAGTGAGGATCACAATTTATATAAATGCTTAAGTTGAGAGGGGCTTCAACAAGTGAACATGGGAGGGATTTTAGGAGCTTAAACAATATTAATTCTGACTTTTCAATGACTCATGCCCCAACCCCATGGGGTTTTAGCCCACTAACTGGGGGTACAAACTTTAAACATGAATATCTCTCAAACCGTGAAGAATTACATGGTGCCATATATCAACAGAAACATCTCGACAAGTATAAACCATAACAATAATTATTGACCCAGAATATATTAATTTTGTAGGTCAAATTTCCCATTCAATATTGGGTTAGCCCCTGGTGTTGCATGGGTTGACATCAATGACAACCGCTAATCAACAGAGTCTCTGTTCATTCGTTAACTAATAATTGATGTCATAGCGTGTATTGTTTGTGTCTAGATCCACTCTAGGGCTAGTGGGATCGCGTCTGTCTGCAAAGGGGATTTACCTCACCAACAATAGATAGTTTTCTTTTTTTCTAGTGTAAAAGTTGTTAGTTTAGTTCAATTTTTGCACTAGGAATTTTGGGACTAGGATTGAATTTTTTATAGAAGAGCAAGCAATCTCTACTACCTTTGCACCCTTAGGTGATCCTAGGTAAGAATATGAACACTCCCTATTCACAATTCGCCATGTCCCTATAGTTAGTCACATAGATTTACTAGGAAAAATAGAAAGAGGCCCATTATCTGCACATGTTTTTCATTTGAGCCAGGAAAAATACAACATAGTTTAAATAGTGGATTTTTTAAAGGATCATCTATATCCACATGTTCAAACCATGTGCTTGTCCACTTTGTGCTCACACACGCTCACCCACTAAGCGAAGCAAAGACACCTAAAACTAACTTAACCAAACACACTAAATTCTCCCCATAGGGGCCACAAAAGAATTTATAGATTAAGTTAGGATCAAGGGGGTAGGCATCCAATAAGCCACCTTGATCATACTTCATATCGAAACATATAAGTTGTGTATTTAGGGAGATTCAAGTCCACCTATTATGTATTATCCCAAAATGGGGATGTAGAAATACATGAGCACAAATATGGAATAACAATGAGAAATAACTCATATAATGTGTATAGAACACCTAGCCATCAATTACATGTACAGCAGCAAAAATATGTTCCATTATTTCAGCCCAAAGTGGGGAAATGCAACAATTTATGCCCTAAAAACATTATTCCCAGATAATTGCATTATAATAGGAGGAAATAATGCTAGGATCCCTTAGATCAAGTAATATGGGACTCACAAATAAAAAATATTCAGAAACAAATCTCTTTTTCTTGTCTAAACAGATCTCCCGGTCCGGATATGGCTCAAAAAGGACCAAACCCCATGACTTGAGTAAACAAAAATTTCTTGAAGCATATACAACATGATTTCTAGAGGGCTTCTACTACAATAGAATGTAAATAATAGATCTAGAGTTTATTTTATCAATGCATGAATAAAAATAGGGATCTAGCCCTTTTTACACATTAGGAGGATAACCCGGTAAGGGTTTCATGAAAGCACAAATACAAAATGTTAGATCTGCAAATCTGAATCTGAAAGGGATGTGGTCAAATTGAAGCTATGCATATATACAACTTAATGATACAAGAAATGAAGGAGGATCCTTATTATAAGCCTTCCAGAAGAAAGGTTTGCTTTTTCCCTGAGAAAGCAACTCAAGATTGAGGGGATTGACCCTCACACTACAACACTGTAAGAAATGACGCAGTTCCTGCAACGGACTGCATTGTAGATGATGGAAGAACTTTGGTCAAGTGCCAAGATATGTAAATCTGCTCCTTAGCCTTCCTTAATAATATCCCAAAGGAATGGAGGCTCCCTCCTTTGAAAGATGAGTGCAGGAAGTGGTGTTGTGAACCCTCACTACAACACCCTGCAACAAAACGTTATACTATTGCCGAAATAACATTGTAGCTAAGGGAGGATGCTTGGCCTCAAGCCTGGATATGAGGAAAATCAGTACAAGCTCCTTCAAGAGGCCTCTCAAGAAAGGAGAAGGATTCCTAAACATGAAATCCTTGTGCTAAGCAGCATAGCAATCTCAACTAAACAGTTGAATAAAGAAGAATAGTCTAAGCAGACAAATAAAAATACCATTCATAATATGTCTTGCTATGGCTTCCTTGCCCTCCTTTTAAACATGTGTGAGCCTTCTTGCCTTGGGCCCCACTCATTAGGGTTTCCTCCACCAAGGAATCTTCCTCCTACTATCTCTGCGGTGTCTCACAAGATGATCTCCAGCTCCTATCCCAGCGATGTTGACTTGGTCAAACTTAACCTTGTCCACATGCAAAGGTCCCTGTTCACACATGAGGGTGTGAAATCCAGCTCTTATGTTGGTCCCTTTTCACATTATGAGGGATTTTATTCAGATTTTACTATGCATGGGCCTCCTTACCCATTTATTCATCTCCTAAGTGAAATCGGAAAAATTTAATATTCCAATTTTTGTTGCATGAAAATTTTGGAACATTACAGTCCTCCCCTCCCAAATGTTGCTTTTCCTCTAGCAACTACAAGGATAGAACTGAAGAGTCTCCCCTCCTCCTATTGTAGCATCCACATATGATGAACTCCTCCAAGGAATGAGATGTTGTATCATTAATGAATCTCCATATTTCCCCTCCCAAGCATGCAAGCTAGCCAGATAGCTATCATCATGAAAAGATAAAGTATTCAAGGAGGAAATAAGGTGTTTTCTAGAGGTATCCTCAAGGCATGGAGTCTGAAATGTATTGGGAAACATCCTTCCCGTGTGGATCCTCCATCCCCAATAAATCATCCATACAAAATGAGTCACCTCCCAACATGGCAACTCCTGAAAATGTTCCTCCACCTTGAGCCCTTGCAAAATAGGTGGGCTGAAAATATGAACATGGTAGACAGAGTAGCCTACCCCACATTGTCTTCCTCTCCAGTTATGATAAGTGTAGAGCATATGCTGATCTTGGGTTGCAATACAATTACCCTCAAGTGGCAAGATGAAGACTAGATCTCCAAATATCTCCTCTCCAACACTGTGAATAAACATGGCCCAAATCATTCCATATGTGATGGATAGGAAATCATTACGATATGGCATCCCATCAGTCACATGGCCCACCTCAAAAAGAAACAAGTGTTTGGCTATGGTGGCCATATCTCCTCTAATGCTCTCATTAGAACATGTAATGAAAAAAGTGTGGGAATCCTCTTCCCCAAAGGACACATCCAACCCATGTGTCTATCTCCTAATCATGCTCCCCATAAATATAAGAACAATATCAACAAATTAAACCATGATTAGAATCTTAATGAGTGAAATACTAAAGGTTTCACATGATGCTGGAAAGTACCAATAGTTTCCCAAGTAGTCACAACGCATTTTTCCAAACTGCTGGTTCAGAAAATTACATGGCAAGTTGTTTTTTAATACATGGATAATTATGTATGTCCTTACATCTACTAATGAGTAGTAATGGCTGGGTACATCAACTGAACATACATGAAAGGATAAAACACTTGCCTAAGGCCATATACAATATGGTTGTCTCCATCATACAATTTGGCCCAATGTTGATCATGGAGCTCAATGACAAGCTATCCCTTTTGTGGAGCAATGCACTGCATAGAAAGGGTAAGAGTATGAAAATATTGTTTTGGACAATCAATAATTGCAAAAAAAAGTTCCCACCATGCACTAGAAGTAAGATGATACATGGATCCATGAAAGAGCCTCCCATAGTGGTATGACATACTCCCATGAAGAGGAATGAACCATATGATGTAGGAAGATCACCCTTCTTATCCTTGGAAATCCAAGTTAAGAAGGTCATATCTCTGTAATAGATGTTTCCATCCACTACTCCATCTCTCTCACCTCCTCCTTGTTCACCAAGTGCATCTAATGTGAAGTGATCCTGGGGACACTCCATCAATAACCCCAAGCTCCCAAGTGATAGCATTTTTGAACTAGGCAAATAGGCTCCTGCCAACTCATAGCTCCATTCTTTGACATGCTCATTATCAAATAAATTTCCCATAATGCTGCTACAGATAAGAAGTTCCTCCCAAGATGGAAGTAAATCTTGGACATATAAGGCCAAGGAGTAGCCCCTTTGCACCATGATATTTCCATCTCCTACTCTTGCAACATCGTGCAAAGTGTGAGAGAAAATATGCCATTTCTCTCCCAAGAACATCCAAAGCAACAAAATTTTTTGTTGCCTCCTCATACCTCCATCATACAAATCATGTGGTGAAAAAAGGGTGATTGATATGAAGAATGTCATATCAACACAATGTGTCCATACTCCTTGCTACCCAATGATGCAAGCATCCTGCCACACATTCTTCCCCCACATACCCTTAGAAAGAGGATGATGGCAAAACTATATCAAGAGTGTAATATCCCAAATCAGAGAAATTCTACAAAAATGAGAATATCTTAAGATATTCTAAAGTTGGAGATCCAACAATATGCAAACAAAAAAATGGAGTAGCAGTGACACTCAGCTCATAGAAATGTGAGAAATATCCATAGCCATATTATTAAGTAATAGCAACAACAAATTAATACAAGGTCTTGAGGAAAATGTTACTCAAGATAAGCAATGCTCAACCTCAAGAGAAAAGTACATAAATCAGGATAAAGCACTGCTACACAAGTGTGCCCAATCTATGACTGCACATTTTTACAAGAGAAACTGCATGGTAACATATGTCAAATACATGGATATACAAATATATGGCCCATACAACAAGGGGAGTGAAGATATCAGCTCCCAAAGGCTACCTCAAGTCAATCCTGAAAGGATTGGCTATAATATACAAAATCTGCAAAATGCTGGAGTTGCAGGGTAGTAGCTGCAACTCAAGAACTGGAAATGAGTGGAGAAGGTTGAAGATGTTGCATCTGATGAAAATACCTCCTCCAATGGATCTTTAAAGTTAAAGGCTGATCCCCTCACCAAATATCTCACCCTCCAACAATCTGCAAGAGCCCCACTACAAATGCTCAATAGAAATAACACAGTCACTAGATGAAACTACGTTGTAGGGGAAAGGGAATGAGTTGGCCCAATGCCAAAATCTACAATAAGCTCTAAAGGCTTCCAAACTCATCTCCCAAATGAAAGGGAGACTCCTCCTCTAAAAAATAGATGATGGAAGTGGTGTTGTGAACCCTCACTGCAACACCCTGCAACACAACATTATTCTCCTGCAGAAATAATGCTGTCTTGGAGGAGGATGCTTGGCCTCAAGCCTGGATGTGAGGAAAATCACTACAATTGATCAAGAGGTATCTCAAGAAGGAGAGGAAATCCTAAACAGGAATCCCTCATGCTAAGAAACACTGCAACTCAGCTAAACAGTTGGAGATTGCACAAAGTTTGAATAGACCGTAAAATCAATAATACATGACATGAGAAAAAATGGCTGCCTTTCCCTCCTTTTAAAAAAGTGAAAGCCCTCTCTCCATGGGTCCCACTCTCTAGGGTTTCATCCACCAAATAACCCTCTTCCCATCCACACTACGCTATCTATCAAAGTGTCTTACTCCTCCTCTCACGACACTGTTGACTTGGTCAAACTTGACCTTGTCTTCATGCAAATGTCCCTTTTCACACCTAGGGGTGTGAAATCCAGCTCTTATAACTATCCCCTTTCACATTTGAGGGATTTTATTCTTTTTTTACAAAGAATGGGCTTCCTTACCCATTTATTTAGCTGCTAGGTGATGAAAACAAAATTTTAATATTCTATTTAGCTGTGTGCTAAAAATGGGAATATTACATTCCTCCCCTCCCAAATGTTGCTTGTCCTCAAGCAACTGCAAGGATAGAACTGGAAAGCCTCCTCCCAAGCCATGGAGTCTAAATATTTTTGAGGAACATCTTCCTCATGTGGATCCTCCATCCCCCAAGCAATCATCCATGCAAAATGAGTTACCTCCCAACATGGCAACTCCTGAAAATCCTCTTCCACCTTTGGCTCCGGCAATGTAGGTGGGATGAAAAATCTGATCTTGGTAGAAAAAATAGCCTACCCCCCGTTGTCCTTCTCTCCACTTAGGATAAGTGTAGAGTGTATGTTGATCCTAGGCTGTAATGATATTTCCCTCAAGTGGCAAGATGAAGATTATACCTCTAAGGATCTCTCCTCCAACGTTATGAAACATGTTGGCCCAAATCATCTCATATGTGATGAGTTGGAATTCATCATCATATGGCATCACATTCATCATATGGCTCACCTCATAAGGAAAAAAATGCGCTGCTATAGTGGCCATACCATCTTCCATGCTCCCTTTAGAACATGTAGTGCAAATATTGTGGGGGTTTTCTCCCTTCAAGGACACATTCACCCAATGTGTCTCTCCCCCAATCATGCTCCCAAGAAAAGCAATAGCAATATCAACCAAGGGAACCATAAGGACAATCATGCTGGCTGCCATGTGAAGTAAGGGAGAAGGACAATGGTTCCTCAAATGTAGCCAGTGCAGTTTGACTCTCAAATTCCATAGAAAATGAAATGATGGGTGGCCTCCCAACCATTTGCTTGCTGCCCCAATCTCCTCACAAGTCTGGAGAAAGTGAATGATATAATGTGCATTGTGAGTATGTTATCCATAAGAAACTTCCTCCCTATACCCTCTTAGGGAGTGATCATCCATAATGGCCTTATGTAGACCACAAAATATAGAAGGAAGAATATTCCTCCTTTGAGAAAATCCCTGCACATATATTGTTAAGAGATGCATACATATAGACAAATTACTATGCAAATCAACAATACTCTTACCATATGTTTTTCTCATATAAATGGAGTGGCTTATAGATAAGTCTCCCCTCATCCTCAAAGGGAAAAGAGTTGGTTTTGATAACTCCTCTGTCTTCACATGATCCATGAAGTTCCTTTTCAAGTTCTTCAAGTAGTTCCTCCCACAAGAAGAAGGAAAATGTAATATGGCAATCATGGTTTGCCCATGGTTCCTCCTGGAATGTGCAACATGAAAAGTAAGGAGGATCATGCTCCCAATGGGCATCCTCAACTCATATCCCACTCTCCAAACAAAGCTTCTCATGGAATCAGCAATACATGGAAGCAGAAACAAATATAAACAAGTTATCATATGACAACCAGAAAGTGGATCAAGGTCCCACACAAGGAACCAACGCAGTGCATTCCTTGCCTGCATCAAATCAAACATAAACAAGTTCTTTTATAGCCACTTGTTTTCTGCCACAATCATTTTACAAGATATTAACATGAAAGTACAAAAGGTTTTCAATGGTGCACACCAAAAATCATGTGGCTTTCCCCACAAACCACCAATGAGATAGCCAATCTCAATGCTACAAATGGTTTCAAGTACATCATTATACAATATGAAAGAAGGAGTAATCCTCCTTGGTACAATATGTTGTTCATAAAAAGACAAGAAGTAAAAAACATTAGGTGAAATTGTACATTCATCATCATGCACTTGAATTCTTGGGCTAAAATGGCTCAACTGGAAATGCTCCCTTACTCCCAATGAGTAGGAATGTAGTTGTGTCATCCTCTCTATCACCATCCAGGCTATGCATCTCTCCATATTCTGAATTATATCATGCTAAATGCCCTCCCAAATGAAATCCTATGCCAATAAAATATATGCATCAAGATGCATGGAAAAGAAGTCCTCATGTGTTGCATGTAACAGCTTCTCCTTGAGCTTAGAAGCTCCCGTCAAGAAGACTTTGTCATAAGAATAGATGACCATATCATCCACCCTATATCTATCATCTCTATCAGGATCATCAAGAATCATGCAAGCACCAAGATCCTTGGAGTATTCTACCAAGAGTTGAGATATCCAATAAGGATCAATCCTCCTAAGAGACAGCGCTGGTGATCTGGCATGTGAAGCTCTCCTCATGCTGCTGCCTACTACTTTGACATCCCCCATGCCAAATTTCTCCTCCAAACTCTTCACCTCTCCAAAATCCAAGAGTGGTGAAGCCAAAGACAAGATATCTTTTATCAATGATAGATCTGGTGGCCTCCCTGATGGAATGCCTCCATGTAGTGAGACATCAATGTCAAGAGTGGACTGTACATATGGTTGGGAAACCTTGCCCTTTCTTTCACAGTGCAATACAGTCTACCTCCTCTTTGTACTATCTCTTTGAAATAGAGAAGGGTGTGTGCCTCTCATCACATGGTGCTACTCTTCCCCCCTACCTTCTCCTTCTAGATGCAACACTGCACAATCATGCTGGTCACTGATTGTGCTTGAACTTCCATGTATGAGATCATGGGGAATTCCTTGAAAAGATGCAAGAATCCCTCTAGTTGGATCAAGAGCTCCTCCTCCCTCTACATGAGGTGCTAGATCAACTCTAGAAATGACAGCGTTGTTGCCCTTAGCCTCCTCAACATGAGTGGGCAACCCTCTTATGTTTGGATCCTCTTCTAGAAAAGGGATATCTTCACCTCCTTGTGTGAAAATAAAAGATGAAGGTCTTGCCTCCAAAAAGTATAATGCAATATATCAGCCCCCTTTATGGTTATTTGAAGTGATTCTGAGTCTATGGTTTCCTCCATCACATGCAAGGGTTTTGTTTGTTTAGATGTGTTTGTTTCCTCCACATGTGCTTCAGAATTCTTCCTATCAAATATCTCCATCAAAGTTTCAATGAACCTTGCATAGGAAGAAGTATTTGCATTATTTAAAGTAAAGGAATCAAATAACCACGATGCGTAGACCTTACCTCCAAAGTGCAACGTTTCTACTCTGATGGCTTCACCTTCGGAAATCTGATGCTGTTGCAGAAAGGTGTCTAGCTCTTCCACCCAAGCCCT
Source organism: Pinus albicaulis (assembly GCA_034641835.2). Taxonomy (NCBI): domain Eukaryota; kingdom Viridiplantae; phylum Streptophyta; class Pinopsida; order Pinales; family Pinaceae; genus Pinus; species Pinus albicaulis. Next base: position 82,265 of record JAXQQM020080582.1, read on the forward strand.
GGCTGAACATGTAGTGGAACCATCAAAGATAGATAGAAAAAATATACCCATATTATGCTGTTTGATCCTCCTCACCTTGACCTTGAAAAACTTCGAGAAAGTGATATGATCTCTAAACTTCTGAGTTTGAGATTCATATTTATGCAAGAAACCACTAAGACTTCCCCTCTTCAGCATTCCTCCTTCCTCCCTCTCTCTCATAGCAAAATTGGACATGAGACTGCATTGTAAATCACAGGGTGTGGCTGCATGCTCACACTCCCTATAAGAAAATCTAGAGTTTGACTTAGTTTCAAACCCTCTTGGAGATCCTGTACATATCTCCCTCCTTATCGTCTTGAAATCTTCATGAATGCTCTGTACAAATCTTGGAAGAAGCTTTGTAACCTTATCTTCCTTTTTCTCTCCACATAATGGAGTCTTCATCCTTCCTTCTCTTGATAGAATAATGGCTAAGATTCACAAGATGAGCCAATATTATGCTCTAATACCACTATAATATCCCAAATCAGGGAAATTCTACAACAATGAGAATATCTTAAGATATTCTAAAGTTGGAGATCCAGCAATATGCAAACACAACAATGGAGTAGCAATGACACTCAACTCATATAAATGTGAGAAATATCCATAGCCATATTATTAAGTAATACAAGAAACAAATGAATACAAGGTCTTCAGGAAAATGTTACTCAAGATAAGCAATGCTCAACCTCAAGAGACAAGTACCTAAATCGGGATAAAACACTGCTACACAAGTGTGCCCAAGCTATGACTGCACAGTTTTACAAGAGACACTGCATGCTAACATATTTAAAATACATGGATATACAAATATATGGACCATACAACATGGGGAGTGAAGATATCAACTCCCAAAGGCTACCTCAAGTCAATCCTAGAAGGATTGGCTATAATATACAAAAAATGCAAAATGTCGGAGTTGCAGGGTAGCAGCTGCAACTCAAGAACTGGAAATGAGTGGAGAAGGCTGAAGATGTTGCATCTAATGAAAATATATCCTCCAATGGATCTCTAAAGTGAAAGGCTGATCCCATCACCAAAGATCTCACCCTCCAACAATCTGCAAGAGCCCCACTGCAAATGCTCACTAGAAATAACATAGTCACTAGATGAAACTATGCTGTAGGAGCAAGGGAATGAGTTGGCCCAATTCCAAAATCTACAATAAGCTCTGAAGGCTTCCAAACCGATCTCCTAAAGGAAAGAGAGACTCCTCGTTGATGGAAGTGGTGTTGTGAACCCTCACTGCAACACAACATTATTCTGTTGCATAAATAATGTTGTCTTGGAGGAGGATGCTTGGCCTCAAGCCTGGATGTGAGGAAAATCAGTTTAATCCCTCAAGAGGTCTTTCAATAAGGAGAGGAAATCCTAAACATGGATCCCTCATGCTAAGAAGCACTGCAACTCAGCTAAACAGCTGGAGATTGCACAAAGTTTGAATAGACCATAAAATCAAAAATACATGACATGAGAAACAATGGCTGCCTTGCCCTCCTTTTAAACAAGTGAAATCCCTCTCTCCATGGGTCCTACTCTCTAGGGTTTCCTCCACCAAATAACCCTCTTCCCATTCACACTGCGTTGTTTATCAAAGTGTCTTCCTCCTCCTCTCCCAGCGCTATTGACTTGGTCAAACTTGACCTTGATTCATGAAAATGTCCCTTTTCACACATAGGGGCGTGAAATCCAACTCTTATGAATATCCCCTTTCACATTTGAGGGATTTTATTCCTATTTTACTAAACATGTGCTTCCCTACCCATTTATTTAGTTGCTAGGTGATAAAAACATAATTTTAATATTCCATTTAGCTGTGTGCTAAAAATGGGAATATTAAAAAGAGTAGCCAACATAGCCAAGCCTCCTACTGCCCAGTATCATAGATTTTCAAGTAGCTTTCCAGCTTCTTGCTCTCCATCCACGTCCATTCACCCACTGGTGGATGTATGCTATTATGTTCTTCCTTAGAACTCTCCCAAGGAAAACTTCCATCCTCCCAAATCAAACTTCCCCTCTTGAATTTCATGGGATGTTGAAATGAAACTCCTTCGATATATTTTAGAGAAGACCTCTCATCAATGTCCCTCTTGAATCCACAAAGATCCAAGTGTGAAAGGGGAAAAACCTTCTCAAACTGTTGAAGAAATTTTCACTCCATGATGTGTTGAAGTGCACCTTTAATGAGATCTCTCCATGAGACCTTCCCTTCATCAATGGCCTTCCAAAACCAATAAGGTTTTGGACCTGTTGTAGGTACAATTTTCTCTTTGAGCTGGGGAGTGCTCATTGAGAAAAGGTCGTCTAGAAAGGAGAAAATGTTTCTCACTTCAAGATGTCTACCATCTATCACTTCTTCGTCTATTTCTTCATGAATGAAGCTGCCATTTGAATGCTCCCATAAGGAATGGGTCCTCTTTTCTTCACTGCTGCTCTTGTACAGTGAAGTGCCATTCTGTTGCTCTAGATTAGAAGTATGAAATGATTTAGATCCCTCCATAAGATTTGCTGAAATGAAAAGAGATGGAAACTTAAGCATACCTTGGTGAAATTTGGAAGTATTTTATGGGGCTGCAAGAGTTCCTTCCTCAAATGTGTTGGCTTCCCAAACTACTGAGGATGAAGGTTGCTCCTCCATAGTTGTGTTAGTGATGGTACATGCCTCTTCCCATGGTGGTGAGGGCTTCTCCTCCTATGATTTCTCTTTTCCAAATTTCATGATCAACCTTTGAGAAAACTTAGCAAGAGTAGACACTCTTGCATGGTTCAAATGGCTAAACCACCAAGTATTTGCTTCACCTTCAAGGTGCAGCGCTACAATTTCTACAACCTCTCTTTCTACCACTGGATACAGTAGGAATAATGCTTCTAGATTCATCACCCAATCATTTTCTGCACATGTAAGTGATCCATAAAAAGTGGACAATAGAAATCTATTGTCTCTAATCATCCCATGGATGTAGGGTCTCGTTGCTTCTTCCAGCTGAATGAACTGTGGTAAAGCTACAGTCTCCTTGAAGGCTCTAGGCTTATCTTTTTATTCAGAAAGGTATTCACTTAGAATTTAAAATTCCAAGTGTCCTTCATGCTTCTTTTCTTCTCCTCTTTGAGAATAGGAAATGCATGGCCCTTCCTCTTCTTGAAACCCTCTAGGAGTTTCATTGCATTTATTCTCCTTCATCTTCTTAACCTCCTTGGAGAGGTTCTTTCTAGATCTGAAAAGTGATGAGATAAAGATCATTCTCTCCATCATTCTGATCTTGCTTCTTTTCTTTGTCTTATTAGTCTTCTGATAGCATAATGGCTAGAACGCATAGGCTGAGCCAAGATTATGCTCTGATACCACTGTAATATCCCAAAATGGGGATGCAACAATACATGAACACAAATATAGAATAAAAATGAGAAATAAATCATATAATATGTATAGAACACCTAGCCATCAATTACATGTACAGCAGCAAGAAATATGTTCCATTATTTCAGCCCAAAGTGGGGAAATGCAACAATTTATGCCCTAAAAACGTTATTCCTAGATAATTGCATTATAATAGGAGGAAATAACACTAGGAACCATTAGATAAAGTAATATATGACTCACACCAAGAAAATTTTCAGAAAAAAATCTCTTTTTCTTGTTTAAACAGATCTCTCGGTCATGATATGGCTCAAAAAGGCCCAAGCCCCATGACTTGACTAAACATAAATTTCTTGAAGCATATACAACATGATTTTTAGAGGGTTTATACTAAAATATAATGGAAATAATATATCTAGAGTTTATTTGATCAATACATGAAGAAAAATAGGGATTTAGCCCTTTTTACACATTAGGAGGATAACCCGACAAGGGTTTCATGAAAGCACAAATACAAAATGTTAGATCTACAGATATGGATCCGAAAGGGATGAAATCTAACTAAAGCTATTCATATATACATCTGAATGATACAATAAATGAAGGAGGATCCTTATTACAAGCCTTCCAGAAGAAAGGTTGGCCTTTTCCCTGAGAAAGTAACTCAAGATTAAGCGGATTAACCCTCACACTGCAACAGTGCAAGAAATGACGCAGTCCTTGTAGGGGAATACACTGTAGATGATGGAAGAACCTTGGCCAAGTGCCAAGATATGGAAATATTCTCTTGATCCTTCCTTACTAATCTCCCAAAGGAATGGAGGCTCCATCCTTTGAAAAATGAGTGCAGGAAGTGGTGTTGTGAACCCTCACTGCAACACCCTGCAACACAATGTTATACTGCTGGAGAAATAACACTGTAGCTGAAGGAGGATGCTTGTAATCAAGCCTAGATGTGAGGAAAATCATTACAATCTCCTTCGAGACGCCTCTTAAGAAAGGAGAAGGATTCCTAAACAGGAAATCCTTGTGCTAAGCCGCACATCAATCTCAACTAAATAGTTGAAGAAAGCATAATAGTCTAAGCAGACAAATCAAAATATCATTCATAAGATGTCTTGCTATGGCTATCTTGCCTATGGCTGCCTTGCCTTGGGCCCCACTCATTAGGGTTCCTCCACCAAGGAATCTTCCTTCTACTATCTCTGCGCTGTCTCACAAGATGGTCTCCACCTCCAATCCCACCGTTGTTGACTTGGTCAAACTTGACCTTGTCCACATGCAAAGGTCCCTGTTAACACATGAGGGTGTGAAATCCAACTCTTATGTTGATCCCTTTTCACATTATGAGGGATTTTATTTAGATTTTATTATGCATGGGCCTCCTTACCCATTTATTCATCTCCTAAGTGAAATCAAAAAAATTTAATATTCCAATTTGCTGCATGAAAATTTTCGAACATTACATATTATCCCAAGACAAAGAAAACCTGAGTGCGACAAAGACCCATTTCAGAGGGCTTTAGGCTGAGGTGCAATTCATGCGGTATCAGTTAGGCCTACCTGACCCGGTTGATACTCGATACTTTTAGCTAACTACCAAGAAGCCTAAGAGTCGAACGGTCACGTGGGACAATGGTTCTTAGTGGCCAAAAACTAGGGTAGCCTTTTCCCTATAGGTGATGGTGAAGGCAAGCGCCAGACCCTCTACCCTTACCTTGGTGGATTCTCTTCGGTTGACTGGGGGTGTCACTAGCTCTTATGGGACGTTGTGCCAGCACTCACAACAAATCTTCTCAAGGCCCATTTACTTTTGATTTTGTGAGGAAGCATAGGTATTCTAGGATTTTGAGTATCATACGGAAACAAACAAAAACCACTTTTTTGATTGCTTGATCACATAGATTAATTTAAAGGGAAATTTATTTTATTTTTTTCTTTGTTTTATGTATGTGAAAATAAATTTTCTTTGATCATAGACTCTGTCCTCTCAAATTTTTTCCAAAACCAAACCTGGTCGACACCTGAATGGTCCCAATGGAACCTCGTCAATCTAGGTGTCTTTTGGACCTCCCAGCATTACCAGGAGGGGTTCGAGGTCTTTCGCCATTCAAGAGTCAAAGAAAGAATAATGCCACCATTATTGGTTCATCCTTTATTGGGGAAGCCATGGTTGGGAACCCTAGTAGGTCTTCCAACACCACCACACACCACTCCTCCCATGACCCTTAGGGGGTAGAGGAGTGTGTCCCATTCAGGAAGCCTGCTAAACACACAGTAGGGTACGTCGTAGACTAACCCTCATTCTAACTAGAACTTTGTGTCTTCGAACACTACAATGGCGTCAACCTCTCAGTCACCTTTCTTATCTTCTTTGAATCTGCCAAATTTAACCAAGCTGATGAATGACCCCATCACACACGATCCTACATGGCCTCTCATGCCCACGAAGCTCCCTTCGGATATACCAAAATTAAAAGGAAATCAAGTGGAAGACCTAGATAATAATGCCATGACCTTTCACCTATCATGCTCATCAAACAGTATCATTGACGACACTATTCGATTGATATTATTTCAACGCGCTCTTACAGGATTATCCACGAAGTGGTACGTGGAGAAACCCTCAAGCTCACATGGAAGCTTTAGCGCTCTCGCTACGACGTTCCTAACATATTTTTAGTTACCCATTAACCATGATTCCGGAATGGAATTACTGACTCATTTTAGACAAACCGTCATCGTCCATATCTTAGACCATCTCCATGAATGGAGGCGATGTCGTAGTTTATGTAAAGCTAAACTTGACAATTGGGTTCTCTTATATTTTTTCTTGAAAACTCTTACGAAATATATTTCAAAGGATGTGGCGCAACAGAAGAGGATGCTATTAGCAAAGCCCAGAATCTTGAGCTGATTTATACGTAGTCAGGATATATTTATAACATCTTGACTAACGCCCCGTTCCTACAAATTTATCAAGAATTTCCAGGTGCGTCGAACTCTGTAGACTAACTAATTGGGTCATTGACCCAATGTTACCTAGGCAGCAGCAATCAAATCCAAATTACACATACAGTTCTACCCAGAATGTGCCTCAACCTAGTTTTCAAACTCATCATATGCCTCAGTAAAATTTGACTAATAGGGCGATAGCGTATCACCAGGGAGGACCTTATCCTCCAGCTCAAGGGAATTAGTACATAGAAATAAACACTGACAGAAGAAATCCCCTCCAACAGTCAAGTGCAAACCAAGGACTGCATTATGCTCAGTCCCCAGCACATGACCCACCTATGCAAAACAATGCACAAGTGAAATTTGTGCAACCATCCCAAAATCAACCTCACTAATACAACCAAGAGAACTACCCTCCTAACGTGGTGAAGAGAAAATATAAAACCAAGCCAAAATGGAACCCTAGACAGGGGGGAAGCAACCAGCAGTGCCTACTGCGATCCCAGGCTAGAGGCAACTCCAACCAGAATCAGAGCCAAGAGTTGAGCAAAGCCCAACGACAGAGCAAAAGGCCACCTCCTCGAACAAACCATTCCTGTTCGATATGTGATGAGTACGGTCACTATACACACCACTTTCCCGATCTCCATGGGCTAAAGAAGCTACAGAGTAACCGAGGAGAAGGAGGATCTTCCCAGCAACCAGCCATGATGCAAGAACTTTTCCCCAATCAAGGGATGGTAAGCACTCACCAGAAAAATACAGACAGTTCCCTAAAAAGCTACCATGAAATCTACATGACTAGAGAAGAGATGTTTTTCCAAACACGGAATCGCAATTACAACACCCCACCAGACACCAATACGTCATGGGAAAGTACCAGTGCATTGACTGCACCTTTGACCATTTCAAAGATGCCTATAGAACCATTGCAAAAAATGGCGAAGGGATCTAATAGGTGAGTAGGAAAATACTCCAAAGAAGCCCATAATTATAGTATCATGGATGATTTAGAAAAATCCCCCCTGCTATGTCAACTTTGGGAGTATTGTATTCATGCCCAAAACAATAGAAAGCCCTTCTTTCCACGTTAGGCACTATCGACCCTACTGATACGTGCCTAATGGCTTTTGACTTAGACAAAGCCACCCCTCGAATTCCTTCCATAGTCACCTTCTAGATACCAATTTCGGTGCAGAATATCACTATCCACCGATGTGTCATAGATGAGGGTGCATCCACATGCATTATGTCCAAAAACATTTGGCAGAAGTTAGGTTCTCTCGAACTAAAACCCTCAATCATCATGCTTCAAGCATATAATGGTCGTCCTTCGACCCCTATCGGCCTCAACCAAAATGTCTCGGTCTACTTTGCTGGAAAGATGGTCCACGTATACATTGAATTCTTGGATGCTCACTTGGACTACAATATACTCCTTGGGCGGAGTTATATGTATGCCATGTCTGCCATATCCTCCTCTGTCTTCTGCATCATGATGTTCCCCCACGAGGACCACATCATTACTATAGACCAATTGATGGACAACGAGAAGCGACCCCTAACAAACACTGATGTAAGTATACCCTATGTAGATACATTCTCGGATGCTCTCTCACGGTACCAAGAATATGGCCCCAACCAATTCAAACCGTCATCTGTTCTAGGGTCATTCCTAGGAGATCCTCTGATCATCCCTGACTCATTGCCTGATGTCACAGGGACTCTAGTGTGCATGATCTCCACATCAAGTGCCGAAGCAAGGCAGGACACAGATACAAGTAGTAATGTCACTGAGTCATCAGCTACAGTAGCCTCTCCAGCCTACACCGTCTCCTAAACCCCTTTCCTCTACCCCCCAGCTAGTTTAGTCTCCCAATAGGTTTTGGAAACACTAGTATTACCCAACATATCGTTGGAAATCCAAGTTTGGTACCTCATTCCCCCTACAGGAATAGGATCCACCCACGTTACTTCCATAGGATTGAAGCCCCTTAGCCCCGAGGAGGCCCCACTCATCCAAGAAATCGTCGAAACTACCTTTGTAAAGGAAATTCCCATTGCAAAACTGGTGATTACGGCTAAGAAAACCAAGAAGAGAGGAAAGAAGATGATGACCCCCGCCATTCAATAGGAATCACCAGTCTGTGCCATATGCAACGTAATAGGTCACCGTACCCATATATTTCTAGAGATGGATGAATTAAAACAACTCCTTGAATCTGAGACAGACTTCGCGATGACATGATACCATAAAAAGGAGTCTACCACCAAAGGTAAAGGCAGAAAATTGCGTACCAATCATGCATGCGCTCTCTGCAGGAACTACGTGCACTATACCCATCATTTCCCAGAGATCCCGCAATATAGGGATGCCTTACACACCATCAAGTGATCCTATCAAGAGGATCCCTCCACCCAATCATTGGGAGATGAACCTTGTACCATCCTGTACATACAGGAGGAACGACAGTCACCAGAAAGAGAGCCATTTGTCCCTCCTGCCCCCAAGCCACCATACACCAACAAGGGATAGGGGAACTTGATTGCCTCATCCTCTTGATTTATAACCCGCGCCGATTACTGTAGATGGTTTGATTGAGTCTTTGACCCAAGGTCACCTAGGCAACAATAATTTGTATTTGGGGAGTTACTAAGTGAGTCATATATTGCAGACAGTTTGATACGGGTCTTTGACCCAAGATCACCTAGGTAGCAATAGAGCCATGATACTTAGGGAGTTACCAGGTAGGTAGATTCTGCAAACAGCTTGATCACGTCTTTGATCCTAGATCTCCTAGGCAGTAGTAACAACTAGGTAGGTAGACTCTGCAGATGGCTTGATCGGGTCTTTGACCCAAGATCACTTAAGCAGCAGTAGTACCATGCGCATCGATCCTGCAAATGGTTTGATTGGGTCTTTTTCCCAATATCACCTAGGCAGCAGCAGTACCATGCACATCAATTTTGCAGATGGTTCGATCAAGTCTTTGGCCCAAGGACACCTAGGAAGCAGTAATCAATGCCATGGATACTCATACGATTCTACTCAAAACGTATCAAAACCTAGCTATCATGAAAGTCACCTCAACACTCATATACCAACCAGGGACAAGGGAACTGATATCCCCCATTCCCTACACAGAATGGACCATTGGTACAACGTAATGGGCCATTCAATCTAGTGCAACCCTTCCTAGGCTCATTAGCAACCATAAAACTAGGAGAATTATGAAAATCCTCCAAATGCTGCAAAAAGAAGCCGAGGAACAAACAAAAGGGGAGATCCTGGACAGGGGGCAGTAACTAGCAATGCCCCCCGTGATCTCAGTCTGGGGGAAACCCCAATCAAAATCAAAACTAGGAGCCAAGTAACAACTCCCAAGGGAAAAATGGAGCTTAGAGTATCTGATCACTAGATTGAGAGAAACACTGTGATCAACACTCCATAACGCCGAGAGGCGATGCCACACAATCGCACTCCCAAAAAAATAAATTTTCAGCGCCAGCAGGTATGCCCTCTCTCTCATCTTATTTTTTAAAGCTCATGACTTTCAATAATATTTGATAAAGAAGATGATTTCACTTGAGGTAGTTGTTTTTGCAGGAAAATCTTGCAAACCATCCATAACACCATCTATTAATAGTTCCAAAGCTAGTATCATTCTACCGCCAGCGTGATAGAGGCATAGTCAACTCTGCATATCCTGACATCATTTCTCCATTAGAAATCAACCATAGGGTCCTCATATCCAACTGTGTTTATCATCACCTCACCCTGCACATGATAAATATCATCGTTGGTCGATATAGTCTCCCCTCCATGGTGCTTATCACCCATAGTAGACCATATATCACAGCAAAAATGATGCCATGGCCATACCACTTTAGTTTGAAAACACCTCATGCCCATCCATTCACCATGTATAAGGTCAAGTTTACCATACAAGATAAAATCCCTTCCTGGGCGACCAGGTTGTACAAGCAGATCAAAAGCGCACCACCACGCGTTGCATTTGGCCCACCATACCTCCACAAGCATAATCCCATTTGTGATAATTTCTCATCCACTTCATCAACCCTGCACATGAGACCAACCAATGGGACCCCCACCCTCAGAAAAACACCTTCATCACATCATCAGTGAGCGAACACTTTCATTTTTTGGGGTACCCATCTCTATTTTTTGTACAAACCAAACCCCGTTATTTTATTCTTTTAGTAAGTGTACAAAGATCATGAATAGTGCACTACGTCCTTCACCCTCTCATCTCATCTTTTCTCCCATGGCAGTAGTCCCCAAACACCCTTGGTCGGAGTATTATATCACCCATGCACACGCCATCATGACATTCATAGCTAGTTTACACCCACCCCAAAAGTCTTACCAACTCCAGGGATTTCCTCATCAGAAATAACTATGATTTTTGCCAAGCTGCTATTGTATACTCCGACCTCAGGCCATTGAATCCCCATCATCAGTTTTCAGTCACCCCTTGCCTACATGCCTATGTTAAACCAATCACATCTAGGTCCTTGAACCCTTATGGCAGCGACCCCAGATTTGGTTGAGGCTTCCTTTTTGTCGACTTCAACACATATATTCCAAAAAGGAAGCAGTACCTTGGATCACCCCTCCCCATACAAGGGGCATCCTCGGGTGGCATTGTGGGAGACATCATTTTCCATAGATTTCATTGATCCTCATGACATTTGACTTCAACAAAAGCTTTCATGTAAAGATGGTATTATACCTTACAACCATTGCACTTTGATCAAATCTGTCGAAGACCCATGCCTCCATAAGCGTCTCTGTCAATAATGCTTACATGGGAAGGCCCCATCTAGCAGTTATGCGTAAAATGTACAACTATATGGAATACCAAGTTTACGCATATGGGTACCATATTCCACCTATTGTCAAAGAAAAAATGTTCCTGAGGGTGCCAGCAGTCGTCATCAGCAACTGCCAACATCACTACCATATCAGTATACCGACAGAACACATATTTGTCAACTATATTTGTTTAAATAGCCACAACATTACGAGCATGGGACATGCCTTCCTAGTAGAAAATTTGTATATGTATTGTAAATTGTATTTTCTTACAGGGATCCCTTTGGCCATGATCATTCTTGGAAATGGTGCAGGGTGTTTTCAATTCCAAGCTTCACACAGGACTCTCTCTCTCCCTACTCACGATACAGAAAAGAAACTCTAATGTATTTCGGCTATATAGTTCTTCCCAGACCTCACACATTAGGGGGCAACTATTAACACTAGAAAAATGTATAGCAGAAGACGACATTAACTAATGTTAGGCTAAAGGATTTGTAGGGCTAGAAGGCATTGTGAAATCTAGAAAGTATTTAAAAATCTCTAAGTTCTAAGAAAATAAAATTTGAACTAGTCCTAAATGCTATTTGTGCGCATAATCCTTCATGAAGAGCGCCTTTTGTGTGCCTTTTTTCCCGATATGCACACAATCTTTGGAGTGGCGAAAATTCACTATCCAGGACCACACAAATCAAAGGACAAGTGATGCCTTACCTGTAGCCACCTAAGGACAACCATCAATCCCTCCTTAGACACTATGTGAGCAAAAAATGGAATATTTGGAGCACACAAAGGAATCATACCCCTCTCTTGGGTCACCATCCACCATGTACCAAGAGAGGGAATGGAGGATTTGAAATCTCCTATATAAGACCACCATGAGATGAAGAATTGGTGAACACATTGTTATGCTGGCCAGAATTGCCCAAGCAATACCAATAGTGTGTGAGCCAGAGTTAAAGATAGAGGGGACTCAATTTTTGGCCACCCAACAATTTCAGTCCAACATAGTACAGAGAGGGGGAGACTGCATCGAGGAAATCTTGGGATAGAAACATCCTTGCATCGAGACCTAGAACAATTTTCTAGGGGCCCTTTGGTAAGAGGGTAAAGTTTCACTCTTATTACTACCAGTGCTCAATAAGAAGGGGTCTAAAGCCACCGTTCATATTACTGTTGTCGTTTGACTCTTTTTAGAGCTCATGTTTATTTTTTTAGTTTTTAGTTTATATATGCATTCTATTTCTCTATCTAGTATGCTTATTGATTTTAGCTTGTTCCACTAACTTTCTTGACTCCACTTTTTTTCTGCCTATTACCAATAAATTAAGTGGGTAGACCACACCTCTTAAGTTGGTGTGATTTCATACATACGTGCACCAAACACACTATAACAGTGTTGATGCTGGCTTCGGGAGTCGGGTAGACATGATGGGAAATAATTATGGCTTAATATGGCAACTTTATTATGGTATGTGATATGAAACCAACTCCAAAAATAGAAGAAAAGAGAGATCAACGCCTTAGAAATTAGCCACTTCGAGGGGGAAACCTACAATACATTACATAAATGAGAAATTATTGGATGATACAAATGACCAAAACCTCCTTCTATATATAAGAGTCCATGGGGCCATAATATAATCCTAGCCGACCTAACAATAATAATGTAAGGGCACAATAATAACAATATTGGAGTTACAGGGGTACAACAATAATAATAAGGGGGCTACACTAATAACAATAAGGGACTAAACTAGTAATATAGGGACCTAACATGCCCCTCTCCTTCAAAAAAGTGTCATCCTCAATGCTTGAGTAGCTTTGTGTGCTTTTGTATAAAATTCTCATCCTCCCATGTAGAATCTTCAGTGGGTAAGTTCTTTCACTTGATGAGATACTCTGAAATTGATGGATTTTGTAGCTTCCGAGTTCTTGTTTCCATGACCGCTTCAGGTTCCAATATGATTTTTCCTTCCTCTTCAAGTTCTGGCAATATTGTTTGAACTGGAAGATTTTCGCCTATAACCTTCTTTAAGCATGAAACATAGAAAACTGGATGCACTTGCGAAGAAGCAGGAAGCTCCAATTTGTATGTCATAGTACCAATATTTTGCAACACCTTCTAAGGACCATATTACTTTGGAGATAATTTATTATCCTTCTTATCTTGCTTGAGGGAAATTTGTTTGTATGGTTGTAGCTGTAAAAATACCCACTCTCCTACATCAAAACTTCTCTCGCTGTGATGTTGATCTACTTGTTGTTTCATTCGATTCTATGCCAAATTTATGTTATCCTTTAAGAGTTGGAGAAATTCTTGTTGATGCTCGATGTGATTTTCCACTTCTATAACCTTATAATTTTCTCTTAAAGATGATGTGATGGACAGTGGATGATATCCATAAAGTGCCATAAATGGGGTCATTTTTTTTGCAGTATGGAAGGAAGTGTTATACCACCATTAAGCCAGAGGTAACCACTTGACCCATTGTGTTTGTTTATTAGATAAAAAACAACGAAGATATCCTTCCAAACATTTATTCACTATATTCATTTGACCATCGGATTGAGGATGATAAGACGAACTATGAGCTAATTGACTACCCAAACAAGAAAATAGCTCTGTCCAAAAACTTCTAGTAAAAATGGGATCTATGTCGCTCACAATAATCTTTGGGTTTCCATGTATCTTTTGAATTGTGTCCATAACTGTAGTAGCAACTGTACTTGCTTTAAATGAATGAGATAATGCACAAAAGTGTGCATAATTGGTAAGTCTATCAGCTACCACCATGATGATACTCTTTCCTTCGGACTTAGATAAACCTATGATAAAATCTATTTATATCTCCTCCCAACGTTTACTTGGAATGGATAAAGGTTGTAGAAGGCCCAAGGTCTTATTTGTATCAACTTTATTTTGCTGGAAAACCAAACATTCCGCCACAAAATTTTGAATATCATATTTAAGGCCATCCCAAAAAAAAAATTTCTTCACCCTGTGGTAAGTTTGAGTGTCTTCCTAAAGGAGAAGTGTGCAATTCCAAAACAATATTTTGTTTTATTTGGGAATCTTACAAAGATATAAGTGATCTTTGTACCATAAGGAATCATTTTTCCAACTAAATGTATTAGATGTACCAGGATCTTGCTACAAATTTTGAATGAGTGTCCATACTTCTTCGTCCTTATTCCATTCATCCCTTGATTCGGTTATCCAATCTAGTAGGATAATAGAAATGGCACAAAGAAATGCTTCCACCTCTTCATTATTTCTTGAGAGTGCATCTGAAACAACATTTAGCTTCCCTTTTTTGTATATTATTTCAAATTCATAACCCAACATATTTGTGACCCATTTTTGCTGCTCTTCTAAAGATAGTCTTTGTTCCAAAAAAATTTTAAGACTATCATGGTCAACTTTTACCTTGAAGTGTCTTCCCATTAGGTAAGGTCACCATTTCTTTAGTGCATGTAGTATTTCTAAGATTTCCTTCTCATAAATAACTTTCTGTAAATAATTTCCTTTGATTGGATGACTTTCAAAAGAAATGGGTCTTCCTTCTTGCATTAAAACAACACCAATTCCATTTCCTAAGGCATCACATTCCATAATAAAGTTTTTTGTGAAGTTTGGTGTAGCTATGACTGGTGCTAGTCACATTGCCTCTTTAAGATGTTCAAAGGCCTTAGTTTCTTCAAGAGTCCATGAAAATGCATCTTTATTCAATAATGTTGTTAGAGGTGCTACTATTCTCCCATAATTCTTAACAAACTTGCGATAATACCCTGTTAACCTGAGAAATCCTTGCAACTGATTTATGGCTGTGGGGACTTTCCATTCCTTAATGGCTTTAATTTTGTTAGGGTCTACCTTAACACCCTTGTGAGATACAATAAGACCTAGATATTCCACCTCTTTTACTCCAAAGAAAAATTTGGATGTTTTTGCATATAATTTTTCTCCTGTAATAGTTTCAAAACCCTGTCAACATGTTGAACATGATCCTTCCAAGACCTGTTGTAAATTAATATATCATCAAAAAATACTAGCACAAATTTTCTAAGGAAGGGTTTGAAAATGGAATTCATCAACTCTTGAAATGTAGAAGGTGCATTGGTAAGGCCAAAAGGCATGACCAAAAATTTATAATGACCCTCATGAGTTCGAAATGCTATTTTTGGAATATCTTTAGTCTTCATTCTAATTTGATGATATCCTGAACGAAGATCCAACTTGGTAAAATAAATTGCTCCATGTAATTTATCCAATAATTCATCAATCATAGAAATGGAAAATTTATCTTTAATGGTGAGCTTATTGAGCTCCCTATAACCCAGACACATGTACCATGATCCATCCTTCATGTGCACCAATACTATTGGAGCAGAGAAAGAACTTTGACTAGGTTGAATTATACCAGCCTCTAACATTTCTGCAATCATAAGTTAAATTTCGCTCTTTTGGACATAAGGATATATATAAGGCCTAATGTTTGGAGGAACACTTCCTACAATCAAATGAATAGCATGGTCATGATCACAAATAGGTGGGAGTCCTTTGGGAGTTTCAAACACCTTGGAATGGTTGTCCATGATATTTTTGGAGATCTACAGAAATAGATGATTTTGATGTTGGAACTTCTAGTGACCATAATTGTGCAATTACGCCTCATTTTTATTTCTTCAAAAGATTTTTCATGAAATTACAACTTATTATCTTTCCCATCTTCCCTACGATACCCCGTAATTCAAATTCCTTTCCTTCTGAAAAAAATTTCAAGAAAAGTTCTTGAAAATTAAAAGCTATCGTCCCCAAAGATTATAACCATTGTACTCCTAGTACAACATCAACACCTCTTGTTGGAATGGAAAGAATTGGAATATTCAATACATATTCCCCCATGGTTAGCTTGATATATGGCATTTTCTAGAGAAATTTATAATTCCTCCATTTTCAACCATCACTTGACATTATGGTGCTGGGTATAGGAAACAATTCAATTCCTTGGCTACCTTACAATGAATAAAATTATGGGTACTACCCGAATAAATCAACACGATTACCTTTTTCTTCTTGATATGTCCTTCTATCTTGAGAGTTTGAGGAGTGGTAATTCCTGCCAATGCATTACATGATATGTTCAGAATCATTTCTTCCTCTTCTAGGGTTAGTTCCTGGTGTATATCCTCTTCTTTTGAATATTCTTGTTCATTTTCTTCTTCCTCTTCGTAATCTATGTAAAATAATTTCTTCTTTCACATTTATGACCTTTATTGTATTTACTATCACAACTGTAGCAAAGCCATTTTTCTCTTTTTTCTTTCAATTTTTGTGGTGTCAACCTTGTAGGTTGTGGAAGTCTAGGAGTAGCAACACTTCCATATTTATATATGTGAGTGGTAGGCTTCCTTGTCGCCATAATTTTACATTCAATTTTCCTTTCCAACCTGAATTCATTTTCCAATGAATCAAGTTCCCAAACATGATCTTCATGTTGGATGTTATCCTTTAAAGTACCTATGAAGACATCAATCCTGTGTTCCTCTGGAATATCAGTTACCCTTATATTAAATTTTTGGAACTCCTCAATGTGCTCCACCACTGAACCCTTTTATTTGAGATTTATCAATTGGCTAAACAAGGTGTTGCTTTTTGTATCCTCATAATGTGTTATCATTTCCTCCATAAAAATTGACCAAGTGACAATTTTTTTATGAGAGAAAAGCCATCGATACCATAAAAATGTGTTTTGTTCTAAATGTAAATTTTCAATGCATACCTTTTGTGTGTTTTGCATATTATTGAGATCAAAATATTTCTCCATTTGTAATATCCCTGTTACGGGATCCTTGCCATCAAACTTCCTCATATCCATATTTGGAATATGGTGGCTCTTCCATTCAACATTAGAGTTTATGAAATCATGATTAAAATTTATTTTGTTTTCATCATGAGTTTCCTCTACTATATTTTTTCCATTTGGAAACCTTTCATGTATCAACTTTGCCAAACCTTCGATGTCTGCTTTTAGATCATTCTTCATCTTTTCCATTTTTTCATCGATCTTAGCTTCCATGTCATCCATATTAACTTCCATGCCAACTTCCATGACATCTATATTAGCATCCAAACCATTCATATTAGCTTACAAATACAAGGAAAAGACCCTATACTATATGTTTTTGAGGAAACCCTTATAAAAATACCCCATACATCCATTTCTAGTGGAGGTTACTAGAGGAGGTTGGAAAATGGAGGGTTTTGCGGATGTTTTTTGCTTGGTGCGCTTATCATTCAACATCGCACTGGTGCTCCTTACAAGAGAAATCACCGGTGCACACAAAACATTGGCACACCGTAAACCATACGCTCCGTACACACCCACCCAGTGCGTCGTATTACTGTAGTGCACCAGTGCCTCAAAACTCTTCCACGTCGATGCATCATAAAACACTGCGCCAAAACTAAAAAAGCTTGGTGCGTTATTAAGAACCCGCATCGGTGAATCATAAAATGACGTGCCAAAACACAAATTGACTAGTGCATTCATAAGAAACAACATCGGTGCACCTATAAAGCACACACATTGGAAAAGGGTTAAAAAAAATTACGAAAAAAAAAACTAGATTTTTCACTTGTTTCAATGCTCTAGAGCTCTCAATTACCGGTGTGCTCTACAAGAGAAGGCACCAATGTGCACAAACTCTTCCGCTCTACTGTGTCATAAAACACCATGCCAAAATATAAGTGATCCGGTGTGTTCGTTTGAAACAACAATGGTGCGCTTATAAAACATGCACACCGAAGGAGGGTTAAATAAAATAAAAAAACTACTGCCAAAAAACCACATTTTTCACTTTTTTTCTCTCAATCGCCGGTGCGATATACAAGATAAAGCATTGGTAGCACAAAACATTGGCACACCAGACACTGTGTGCTCCATACAGACAAGCCTGGTGCATCCTATTACTGTAAAGCACTGGTGCTTCAACACTATTATGCCCCAGTGTGTCATGAAACACTGCACCAAAACTAAAACAACCCGGTGCAGTGTTAATTAACCGCCCCGGTGCATCATAAAATAAAGCGCCAAATCTGAAACATTCTGATGCATTCTTAAGAAACCGCACCAGTGAGCCTATAAAACCCCGCGCACCGAAACAGGGTTAAATAAAAAAAAATTATGGCCAAAAAACCGCATTTTTCACTTTTCTCAGTACTCTAGAGCTCTCAAGCACTGGTGCAATTTATCCTTCTCTGAGTTGCCCTAACATCTGTGCTCCCATTGCACCCATTGCACACACTAGTGCTATGCATTGGCCACCAATCTCTAGCTTGCATTTTTCAAAATGGTGGGCAAATTTTATTTTGCAAATTCGACATCCAATATGCCTCCTCGACGGCGAAATGTATAGGTATTTTTCTAGTTTTTCCATAACTAAGCTTTCTAGTGAATTAAAATTTTAAATAAGCTTAAAACTAACCATTAAAAAAGGAAAAAAAAAATTTCGCGCAGGGCACCTGAACCATTCAGCTCACACCGGTAAGCGGTGCTGCCTGTAAAATTTACAGGTCGCACCGCAACCGGTGTGAATGGTATCCGCACCGTTTCCAGGGCAGTACCGAAAGGTGCCCTGCATTATTTTAAAATTTAAAAAACATTTGCAGTGCAGTCATTTAGCTGGGTGCACCATTGACCATGGGAATAGAAACTCAGTGTGTTGATGGATGTATTCGCCCTGGTCTCTATTAGCACACTGCATTGGGAATTCCGACATAGTCAACGGTGTGGTCGGGTAAAAGACTGCACCATTGAATATATAATTTGTTAGGAAGTTGGTGTGATGACATGACTATATGCATCGGGGCGTATATTTTATTCAGTTCACCACTCTTCTAACACAATATATAGTCAACGAGGCTTGAGAAATTTTCAGGTGCACTGCATACGATGCGTTTTATGTCATCTAGGGCACCACCTCCGGTGCTCTACAAAAAGAGCCGCACTGGAACCAGTGCATGATTGTTTTTTTGGTGCACTGACGGGTTTTTTTTTCCATAAAAAATTATTTATGTATTTTCCTAAATACATGTCTAATTTAATAAAAAAAAATTATTTAATATGTCAATGATTCGGAGAGAAGAGGAGGAACAACAGCAACAACAGGTGGAGAAGTATGACATGCTTCGCCAGTGGGAGGCACGAGAGAGGGAGAGAGATGCATACCCTCACCCTATTACAGTAGATACCCAAGGGCTCCTAAGGCAAGTAGGCCTCATCAAGTTCTATGAGGAGGCTACTTCCCTAAAGGCCCATAGTGTGTTTTTGAGACATCTTATCCACAGGTGGAATGCCCACCGAAAGGCTTTCTAGGTTGGTCCTGACCAATGGTACACACCCATTGAGGAGGATATTTATTTCATTACAAGGCTATCAAGGAGAGGGGTGGATTTTCCCTCATTCCTAGAGGTTCCAACTGGTTGTGTAGCAGGGAGTTAGTTATTTTTCTCCCAGAGATACACTGGAGCAAACGTACTGTCTCCTTCATATTTTTAGGTCCCTAGAGGTCAGCTATGTATTGGTGCATTTAGTAGACAGGATGTGCAGTGCCTCTTACTTCTCATTTCTACCATTTCACACAACATCAGTGATAGGCAATGCATTATTTTCTAGCTTTTATATTATGTTGATTCTTTAGTATAGGAGCCATGACTTGTCAGGTGGTCTGCCATTTTTTTGCAGCAATTTTGTACGGCCTTAGATAGATGTCATGCTCATGCACAAGGGAGGGTTAACTTCCCTTTTTCTTTAGAACTTTTTTGTTTATTTTTTGAGAGGTTTCCAGATATGAGGCCTGCTTTTTTTCTGCAGCCTTGTAGGCTGATGTTGCGGGCCTAGATGCACATGTGGGGGCAGATGATGCCTAAGAGGGGAGAGACTATGTTTCCATCCAGGATATTGCATGACGCACTAGACTTACTAGCCAGTGTTGACGAGCTACATCCCTTTATTATGGTCCCCTATCCATATGCTAGATTGGATTGGAGAGGATGTGCCAACATCCTCCTCACAACTGATGAGCCACCAAAAGATAGAGGTAATATTACTGTTTTATATATTTAAATTTATTGTAGCATGTTCTTTAACTTGTTTTTATTAAATTTTGTAATGAAATTGTCTAATTATTGTTGTGTACTTGTATATATTTTGCAAACATTGGCTCTTTTGATGGTGAGGAGATGCCGGAACCACCACATGATCCAGGTGTGGATCCTGATGATGATCAGGAGGCCGATGGAGAGAGAAATTCTCCTCATGCTGGTGCGCCAGTACTACCTTTTTCTATGCGCGGTCGACCTGATACTCGATATAGGATGGAGTTGGGAAAACAACTCAGTGCATTAATTGTTGAGGCGATCATCATGCCTACTCATTACAAAGACATACAGGCCGATGATAGGCTAATATGGATGTGGAGAGGCATTTTTCATGACATTTATAGCCTAATGTGGAATTTCATAGGAGCTATGACAGCTGCTACGCAATTGAGGAGGATTGTTACACATTATATGGGTGGTCGAGCTGCAGCACGTGATGGACAGTCCATGAGCGGTGACTCATCTCATGATCGTTCACCTCATGCCGCACCTGATGAGCATGAGGCTCCACCAGCATCTCATAGTCATCATGGAGATGAGGTAGGACCATCGCCCATGTCCAGTCATCAGCAGCCTACAGCGCCATCCATTAGTACTGGTCATGATCATGAGCAGGCTGGACCATCGAGTGTCGAGGCTACACCATTGACTGAGCATGACTCCACTATTAGAATTTTTTATATTGATTTTGTACTACCACCAGCTAATCCATCCATCAATTCTAGTCATGATCATGAGCAGGTGTTACACCATTTTTTGGTCATCTAACCTATTGTTATTAGAAGGACCCAAGTACACCATGTAAGACCAATTTTGTAGGGATTTTTCTAAAAGTTTTATGGGTTTGTATGAGCCTCTATTCAGGGTTGTCTGACCTCAGTCTCCACCTGCTTTGGACCTATACTTGTTCTTTTTTTCTCAACTAAATGGGAACCTAGCCCCCTTGGGCTTCAGTACCCTCCACTTTTTGTGGAAGAGTTTTTGCTATTGCAAGTTGTTTGAAATTTTAGAGTCTTCAACCATTTTCAGATCTGATACCTCACCTTCAGATCCACTTCAGTTCAGATTTTTATCCATCCAAATCACCTCATTTAGCTTTGTTTGGGTTTTCCTCTAGGGTTCACTCCATTTCCTTTCAGGAGATAGCCTTTCGCCACCTTTTTTATGACAATTTTTCCTCTGATTTGTTGTTGTTTTTTGCACCACTTTCCAGCAGATCTTGTCTTTTAGATCCCTGTCCCTCTTGAACTTAGATCTATTGGCTGTTTTAGTGTTTTTTGATTAGTTTTTTACTCACCTATATACTAGTTGTTGAGAGACCCACCTCCTTGGGTTTAGATTATTACATTATTAGCTGTTTATTTTATGTTTTTGCAAGCCTATATACTGTCATTTATAGGTTTATTTACAACTATACAACACAATTTTTCTTTCTCTCTACAAATGTCTGGGTTTAAAAATTAAAATTTGTACACTTTAACACACACACCCTAAGAGAAAAAGGGCTTGGTTAACACTGCCAAGAAAAGACTCTAAAACATTGAAATCAATTGATCCTCCACCTCTCTGCCCTTGTTTCGAAATTGTAATCAATTGATCCTGCACCTCCCTACCCTTGTTAGTCTCTTTTTCCTTTGTGTCATGTTTTTTTCATCACCATTGTGCCACCAAGGCATTTATCTTGGAGACTTCTTGGCCTTCATCCTCAGTTTCCGGTAGGAAGACTTACTCCTCCACGTAGGATTCGAGTTAGTCCTCCACCAAGTCCACACTCCCACTCTTCTTCTGGTCCTTTGAGCTCTCCTTCTCATTCCACTTTTGGTTCTCCACCTAGAACCTTCACCATGTCTGGTGCAGGACGTAATGCTAGTGGTAACCCTGACCCTCAAGCTAGGAATACCACTAGTGGGACTACAACGGTCACTACCCTAGCTGCGCCCTTGCTCCCCTTCATGGCAAGCCTCAGCCTCCCCAAATTTGACCAGTTGATAAACGACCCTATACACCATGACGCTATTTGGATTGCTATGCCGACAAAGCTCCTTTCAGACATCCCAAAGATTGAAGGCCTTGCTGAATAAGATCCTTCAAATCATGTTCAATATTTCCACATGTGGTGTTCGTCTAACTCCATTACTAATGAATCTGTTCATCTTCGGTTGTTTCAACAAATTCTTACAAGTGAAGCTGCTAAGTGGTATGTTGATCAGGCCCCTTCCTCTCTTACCACCTTTGCGACTCTTGCCCGGGCTTTTTTTCCTTATTTCCAGCTTCCCCTTTGTTACGACACTAGTACTGAACTCTTGACTTCTTTCCGTTAATCGTCTGTGACTCACCTATCTGACCATGTTCAGGAATGACGGAGAAGAAAGAGCTTATGATGAGCCCCTACCTTCGAAGACCGTGTCTACGTGGACTGGTTCCTTAGATCTCTCTTTCCGCCTATCAGGAAAGATGTCGCATCGCACTTTCCTCAAACCGAAGAGGCCACTCTCCAAATTGTGTTAAAGTATGACCTGATCTACGCTAAGTCAGGTTATGTTTATACCATTCTACCTGATCTTCCCAGACCCAGTGGTGCCAACACACTAGGGGCATCTCATGCCACCGAAGGTATCATTGGAGCTCTCTTTAATTTGTATGATCAACCTCCCATGGGCTATGGTTTTCCTCAGGGGGGGGGGGGGGGTAGCATTTTGCACCCTTCTTTCTCTCCCTCCCGGTAGCACGTATCCAGGATATGACATGCCTCCTCTTTTTTCCCAACCTCGTGTTTACCACATTGTTACCCAACCTCCTTATTATCCGTATCCATAGCCTAGTGCTCCATCTCCTCTAGCATTAGCACCTCCTCCTCCCTTACCTTCTCAACTCCCGCAACAGCAACCACCGCCCCCTCAGGGGCAAGTGTATGCACAACAGGGCACGAATAATCCTCCTCCCTCAAAAAAGAAGAGGAAAGGCACTCAAAATAAAGCTTCCCTTGGTAATCCTAGACCTAATCAAGGTAATGCCCCCAACGCTACAAACCAGCAACAGGGCACTCGGCCCAAGCAGGACAAGCCTGTTCATATGAACAAGCCCTGTTCTTGTTGTGGTGTTTATGATCATTATACGCATGATTTTTCTCTTTTTCCACAGACGTGACAGTTGTGGGAGTCTCAAGAAACTTTGAGAGGACAACAAGATGTCCCTTCCATTCCTCCTAGTCTTGAACCTAGTCAACTGGCTATGCTTATCAATCCTTTCCCTCAGCAACGATTTGTGGCTACCCAACCACCTAAAGGTCAGGTGGGCACTCAACCTCTCCCATCTAGTACCTCTGATTACTAGATTATCATGATGACCTTTGATCAACCTTCTGAACCTTCTCCTCCTAGCCCTTCTCCTTCAACTGGTACTCATGAGCCTCTTTATCCTACTGGAACGGTTCCTCTAGGCCGTAACCATCTTGGAGTCATCCCACCTAGTCATTACCCCTCTGGTTAGATACTGTTCCTAGCTCCCCCACCAGGAGTGTACATGGTACCTATTATGGCCACCCTATCTCTTTCTAACCAGACCCTTGGGATTCCCGTTTGGTACCTAGATCCTCCAGCCACTACCCCGCCTGGTCAACCCAAACCTTATATTGCTTTGACCCTAGTTCAACCGGTCCCTATGAATTCTCCCGCTACAACAGTGCCTCAGTCACCTCAACAGGAACTACCTCCTATTGCGACCACTTTGGGTAAGAGAGGCAAAGCTCACAAGGGGGCACCAAAGGACAAGGCTATCCCGAAAAACCCTGCCCCTCCTCAGCCTCCAAAGCATACCATCTAGTGTGCTTTGTGTGATGTTATCAGTCATGCCACCCATACTTTTCTGGAGTTGCCTCACCTCAATTCCATGGTCAATGAGACGTTTCTAGAGTCTGATATCCCAGAGGTATATGTCAATA
This sequence comes from Pinus albicaulis, assembly GCA_034641835.2. Taxonomy (NCBI): domain Eukaryota; kingdom Viridiplantae; phylum Streptophyta; class Pinopsida; order Pinales; family Pinaceae; genus Pinus; species Pinus albicaulis. The sequence continues at coordinate 106,548 of JAXQQM020080582.1, forward strand.
TACATGATTCAATCCCGAAAATAAAACCATTGCGCACAAATCACCCTTGTGCTTTGTGTGATTTCCATGGCCACTACGCTCACCTCTATCCTTGCCTCGAAGAGTATCGTTCCTCTTTGGAAGTATTCTGCAATTTCGATTCCGAGCATAACAAGTGCACCTTTTCCTTGTTCACGAGTTCTGCTTCGATAGAACCAGAGGATCTACCTACTCCCATATACATCCCTCCTCCCGATGTCAACATGATGGAGCCTTCAGTCACATTTTTCTACCTATCATCATCCATGACACCCTTGGGGGAAGCCCCCATGGAAACTTCCCCTGATGATCCACTTGACCTCCATTCTACGATCACCCTACGCTCAACATCGGTAGATCCTTTATCTGCTTACTATTCGATCACCCCCCATGACGTAGCGCATGTGAGCCTTTCCTCACATGATGATGAGTCAGTTTTCTCTACTGCGTCAAGTGGTCCCTCTTTCTCCAATCACCCCATATTTCACTCTGATGAAGAAATTATGGAAGCACTAACCGACCCTGACTTTCTGTGGGATGATATGCATCACTGTGTGTACTCCATCCCACAACACTCCCATGACCAATATGCTGTGGAAACTAAATACTTCATTCCAAATGAAGTCGATTGGTTTAGAAATCCCATTCCTACACCTGATGCTTTCGAAGAAGGAAATATGGCCAATATCTCTCCTACCATTAAAATTGACATTTCCGAAAAACTAGGGATAGAAGAAAATATAATCTTGGGTGCTCATTGCACCTCGGAAGAGGTTGAGGCTTACACCAAGCTATTCAAAGAATTTCGTGATATTTTTGCCTAGTCCTATTCAGAAATGCTTGGACTTAATCCTGCCATTGTCGAACACCATATCGATACATGGTCTGATGCCAATCTTGTCCGTCAAAAGTTGAGACCCATTAATCCTTCCAGACGAGAAGCTGTCAAAGCTAAAATCAATAAGCTCAAGTAGGCTAGTTTTATCTATCCCATTGAATACACCACTTGGGTGTCCAATCTGGTTGTCGTTCTCAAGAAACAAGGACCATTTGGGTCTTCACTAACTTTTGCAATATGAACAAAGCTTGTCCCAAAGACAACTTCTCCACACCATTCATTGACAAAATCATTGATGAGTGTGCGGGGCACGAGGTCCTGTCCTTTATGGATGGTTTCTTTGGGTACAACCAAATTTTTATTCATCATGCTGATCAAATTAAAACTGCATTCATTAGTCTGCGGGGAACCTTTGTCTATAGAGTCATGCCATTCGGCCTTAAAAACGCAAGAGCCACTTTTCAACGAGCTATGTCTTACTATTTCCATGACCTGGCTCATATTATCCTTGCTTATTTAGATGACCTTATTGTGCATTCTAAACATCAGGTGCAACACCTCCATGACCTGCGTACTGTCTTTCTCCGATGTTGTAATTATAATATCCACCTCAACCAGCTGAAGTGTGTCTTTTGTGTACCTGTCATCCGTCTTCTAGGTTTCATTGTGTCTAAGGATGGTATCATGCTTGACCCATTGAAAGTTCAAGCCATTCTTGAGCTTCCTATCCCTCGTACTTTATGCCAGTTATAAAGCCTCCAAGGCAAAGTTAATTTCCTTCGCCGGTTCATACCTTAATATGCCACCATCGCGCATGGGTTCCTCAGACTCCTCTACTCTAATATCCCTTTTGTTTGGGATACCTATGCTCAAGAGTCTTTCGATGCCCTGAAACAAGCTCTCACATCTTCTCCCTTGATTTGTCCACTTGACTTTGATAGGGATTTCATCCTGTATATATCCGCTTCCACCTACTCAGTCACTGGAGTCCTCATTCAGGAAGATGATTATGGAATTGAGCACGTTATTTATTATGTCAGTAAGAACCTGGTAGGACCTCCTGTTTCCTACTCACATGAAGAGAAATTAGCACTAGTTGTGGTGTTCTCAGTCTAGAAAATTCGTCATTACATCCTCATGCGTTCCACCAAGGTCGTGACTAATTCCAACCCTATGGCCTTCCTCTTGAGTCGTCAAATCATTAGTGGGAAGTATGCCCATTGTATCGTAATCCTCTAGGAATTCGATCTTGAATTTGTCACACCAAAATGTAAGAAAGGTTTTGTTACTACGAATTTTTCGTCGAAGTGTACGAAAAAATACCACTTTAGCTACGCATAACAAATAGCCCTAACATCAAATATGGCTGCCAATATCTTCAAATCTATAGTTAGTTGATCAAGAGAAATGCTACACAAATCCATATCTATGCATAAAAGACATTAAGCAGTGAAAATAAGGTTTTGCTCCATGCATCCAATAGAGAAGACAAGAACAATATTTTTGAAAGAATTTTTATATTAAGGGCACCTGAGAGGAAAACAAGAAAGGTGTTTCCAATTCTCCTCAATGGGATGGGTTCTTGAAAGTCCTTAGTGCTTTATATCTAGCATTTCTCTCTCTTGTTGGTGTAGAAAACCTAGACAAACATAGAACTCAAAGGGAACTCACAAAGCAAATAATGGAGAATGTGACAATGATAATGGCTCAAATTCAGACCAAGAGCATAGATCCATAGCGATCTAATGGGTGAAAAAAGGTGACAAATGACTGAGAAAACCCTTCTATTTATAACAAAATATTAGGTCATTCTAGATCTTGGTGTATGATTAAAATAATATTAACCAAATCTAGATCCACCTTTTATGGAATATTTTATTATATTTGTTGGAGGGAAAAGACATTTGACTTGGGTCAAATCCATTTATTTGTAAATAATAAATAAATAAATGATTTATTTATTATTTTAAGGAAGTGGTTGAATGATAATTAAATAAATAATGATTTATTTAATTATTTATAAATGATTTAGTCATATTTAACAATGAATATTATTTAAATAAGATTTAAAGAATTATTCTTAGAAAATAATAAGATAAATAAGGATTTATCTAATTAATTTCTTGTTTTGGGTTAAATATGACTTGGAATAATAATTAAGTTATTCTTTAATTAATTATTCCATGAGGAAAATCAAACAAATATAGATTTGTTTAATATTTCCTTATGGGGTTTCCTGTTTGGACAATAAACAACCTAATAAATGTGTTTTATTAAGTTATTTTACATAGTGAAAGCAATTTTACTTAGGGTAAAATTGGTCTTACATTGTGTACTTTGGTCCATCTAATGATAATAGGTTAGATGACCAAAAAATGGTGTAACAAGTTTAGCCCTCACTGTACTCATTTCCAAACTACCCACAGGTATGCAGGATCCTCCAGTTAATGAGAATTTCCCCGATGAACATTTATTTTCCATACCACCAATGACCCTTGGTATGGGGATATCCTCACTTATTTTTGAACCCAAAAGTTCGCCCTCCATCTTGACTACGATGCTCGATGATGTATCTGAAACCAAGCCCCCTACTACCTTCTTATCGGTGATGACCTTTATCGTCGCGGTGTAGATTCTGTCCTTCATCATTCTGTCATGCACATTGAAGAAGAGCAAGTCCTCAACGCTTGTCATAGCGGCGCTTGTGGTGGCCACTTCCCAGAAAATCATGCGCGTTGGGTACTTTTGGCCTTCTCTCTTTGGTGATTGCATTAAGGCAGTCAAACACTGCCCCAATTGCCCAACATTTTTCCCCTAAGGCACGAGCTCCTCCGGCTCCCCTCCATCCTGTCATCTTAGCTGGTCCCTTCTGTAAGTGGGACATATACTTTATGGAGTGTCAACCATCATCAGTTGGTAACCATAAGTATATCATCATGGCGGTTGACTATTTCACTAAATGGGTTGAGGCCATGCCAACGTTTAACAACATAGCAGCTACCGTAGCCCTCTTTTTCTTTAACCATGTGATCGCTCGATTCAGGGTTCCGAAACAATTGGTCTCCAACCATGGCCTACATTTTGAAGATGAGATATGGCGTGAGCTGTCCTCACTATTGGGATTTGAGCACCAATATTCCTCCTCTTATTACCCCCAAGGTAATGGCCAAGTTGAAGCAGTCAATAAAATTCTTAAAACTATGCTTCAACGGACAGTGGATAAGAAAAAAACCAACTGGAACCTTATGTTCTTCCCTGCTTTGTGGGCCTATACAAATTCTGTTAAAATCACCACCAGGTTTACTCCTTTCCACCTTGTTTTTGGAGAGGAGGTAGTTTTACCGATCGAGTGTGAAATCCCTTCACTTCATCTAGCCGTCGAACTTCTCCCTGACACCCAACCTTTAGAAAAACGACTTATCATGCTTGAGTGCGCTTTCAAAGACCGTCATGTTGCATTGAAAACCATTGAGGTGACCAAGAAATGCACCAAAGCTCAATATGACCAAAAATTCCACCCTCGTACTTTTCACGAAGGGGATCTTGTTCTGGTGTATGACCAGGCCCATGATGTCCTTGGTCATGGGAAGTTTGACTCATTATGGCTAGGACCTTACATCAACAGTAAGGAGTTAGGTAAAGGGGCATATCTATTAGAGGACTTCGAAGGCCATCCCCTTCCCAATCCTCGCAATGCACTCTATCTGAAGAAATATTACCCTTAGCATTTCCTTTCAAAAATGCATGTTTTATTTTCTTTAGGTAGCCAACTCATGCTTTTTAGTGATTTGATACTTCAAGAGGACACATTTTTTCCAAGAAGTGTCACTTCACCCCTTCTCAAAATCGAATTTCTTCACTTGCAACACTCGTATTGGGGGCACCACTTTTCCTCCATACTTTTCCATGTTCGTGTCAAATTTCGTCATGAGTTACCATCTTGTACTCATGTTTTTCATGGTCCCCATTGGACCTTTTTTTTGTGGCAACACCATCGAGTCACCCTTTTTTAGAGCATCTGAGTTGAGTCATCATTGCATTCATGGAGTCTATCCCGAGTCCCTTTGCATCCCGCTATAGTCCTCCATCCTTCATTTCTTGGTCCCTCCCTCATGTCACACATTATGGCATTCAGTCCCACTATCCCCTATTCCTCATGATATTGTGTCAGTCGCTACTAGGTCATCTGTGCCCTTTATGCTCTAACAAGGGAATTTTTCCATTCACTACTCAGTACCCCCCATTTCATCATCATCATTGGTGTCAGTTTGTCGGTCGCTCTACTATTTTCCCTCGTGCCTTAGTTGAGGATCGCTTATTTCCTCACCTATGGCGGACCTCCTTCTGTCGACAGAAGCTCATTCATTCCAGAAGATAGGTCTAGAGGGCAGTGTACCTTGGTTCCAGCTTCCACATTTGTAAAGTGCCTCGCATCAGGAAAATGGACTCCTTATCTCCCTTTGACTTGATTGTTTCTCAGCTCCAGCTCCTTTCAGCATGATCGAGATCCGTTTAGCTGGAGCTCCTTTGTCTAATTAATTTCCTATTCAAGATTCATACTAACAGTAGGCTCGACCATCGACTGTCGAGGATGCACCATTGACTGAGCAAGCCTCCACTAGTACTGCTATTGATGTTGACGTACTACCACTAGCTGATCCATGACATTTATATTACAGTTGTATATTTTTAACATTATTCATTTATATATATATGGTCCATGTATTTTATGTTCATGTTGCAATTGTACTTAATTTACATGTTGGTGATCATCATGATGTGTATATTGTTAGGTCATGTTGGATATGTTCATTTATTGTTTAGCTTGCAGATAGATGTGTATGTGATAGCATGAGTTATTTGACATGAGTTGTATACATATTTGATGTTTGTGTTGTGTTGATGTTAATATATAATGTTAATTTGATGTTTGAATTTGTTTTTTAGCTGAATATGATGTTTGTATGATGATTATCATGATGGTGATGTTTATTAATTAATTTAATAGTAAATGACCATGATATTTATTAAATATTATGTTGTGGTTGTAATTTAAATTTAAATTTAAATTGTATGTAAAATTGTAAAATTGTATTTGTATACGTAATTGTAATTTTAACTGTAATTGTATGTAAAATTTTAATTGTAATTGTAATTTTAAATGTAATTGTATATATGACAGATTGTAAAATTGTAATTGTAATTGTACTTCTAATTCTAATTCTAATTCTAATTGTATGTAAAATATTTAATGTAACATTTTAATTGTAATTGTAATATTTAATTTATTGTGAAATGATTGTAATTGTAATTTTAATTATAATTGTATATATGGCAAATTGTAAAATTGTAATTGTAATTCTAATCGTAATTGTATGTGAAATTGTAAAATTGTAATTGTAATTCTAATTATAATTATAATTTTAACTGTAATTGTATGTAAAATATTTGTAAAATTTTACTTGTATTAATGTGAAATGATTTTATTAAAATATTTAAATTTATAAATTTGTAAATAATTGTAAAATAATAAATCTAGAATAATATGAATTTTTGTAACATAATAAAGTTTAGAAAATAATGCAAATAAATTCATGTAATTTAGAATTATCATTATTTTATAGTGTTCTTACATACAAAAAAAAAAACTTTATACAGTCCAGTGCACTTATCATCTAAACATGCACCGGTGTGTCATAAAACATTGCACCAAAACAAAAACCTCGATCTTACAAACCGCCCCAGTGCACCTATAAAATAGCGCGCACCGGAACAGAGTTATTTTGTAAAGTGCAGTATTGGAGCAGCGGAGTGTTCGAATAGTGAGTAAGAATTTTTCTAAGGAGGTGAGGGTTTGAAAATATGAGAGTTTGAATTTCAGCTGAGAAGTTTATAGCAGAGAAAATGATTGATTTAAACATAAAGGGGACAATGACGCATACAGGGATGCAGACGGCTATAGAGCTCGACAGAGTACAAGAGGAGTACAGGTTGAGACCGACAGAGAGCATTCGATTGAGATCGGTGATAGGGTTAAGAGGTCCTATGATGGAGAAATGGAGAGCAGAGTTGATGGAAAATAAATATCAATCGAGGAAGTTAATAAAGCCAAGAGGCACCATGAAGGGAAGGATTCTCATTCTCTTAAGGACAACAAAGAAAGATCAATTGACGTTGTTGATCGGGCTGGTAAGTCCCATGAAGGAAAATATTCTCGAGAATGCATTTAAAAGCAGCTGGGAGTATTGTTCGAGCTTCGGCTAGCTTACATAAACATTTACCGGAAAATCCGATGTCGCATAAAATCACATCTTTGGCTTTCAATTGAACCTGAATGGCATATCTAACTTGTCTGAGCTATGGTCCTGTGGATGAAACTAGTGAAAAGTCTGCTTGCATTATAAATGGAAATCCAGTGACTATTTCTGTGGGAAGAAAAGCATAGATACCTGCAGCTACCATATTTCCACCTGCAAATTGGTTTCCCATTGGAAAAACTAATGTAATAGCCTATTTTGCAATGTCTTTCCTCTGCTCAACCCTATACTCATTTTCTATGGGAAACCATTTCCTCCACATGTAATAACTGCATCGTCTAGTAAAAAATCAGTCTTCTTCTGCTAACAAATGCAGAATGAAGGACTCGTTGTCATTTCTCCCATAACATTACCCTTCTGTAGATTATATGTACTAATTGATGGCAGGCCATCCGTCTATCTGCAGATTATATTCTAAAACATATTGGTTGCAAATAGTTAGTGCCAATTATAACAGGTTCACATGCCACAATTGCCTACTTGGGCCCTATAGTATTGCATCTTCACACACCCCACATTGCATTCTCTCCACATAATCAGTGGGACCTCCTGCAATAAACAAAATTCATTGGAAGAATAGTTATTTCCGTCAAGAATTTATCCAATTCCAATTCTAATTCTTAAGAATAAACAAAATTATAATTCTCAGTTTCTATGGTTGGAGTTCACTAAATTTTGGTGTACAAACCTAAAAGTAATTTCGGTGCCTGAACCGCAAATCGGTGCTACTGTACATATAACCGCATTGGTGCTAGTGTTACAAAATGACGCACAGGTGCAGTGCCATTAAGTGATGCACCGGTGACAAATAAACGCAAATAAAAAAAATGCAACTCTATTTTCTTCAAGTGAAAAAAAAAGCGGCAAATTGAAAAATGGGCGGAAAAATATTTTCGAAAATCTAATTTTAAAAAATAATTCATTAAATACTAAACACTTTTCATTATTTCACTATTTTTGCTAAAATTTTCAACGAGATATTTGCAGGAGACATACCTAGAGCAAGAGAGCATGAGGTCACTGTGGAGTAGAAAAATATGTTCGAACAAAAGTATTCAGACAATCAGAAATAAAGCATCTGGTGATTCAAACCCTATATCATAGAATTTCAAACCATATCATGATTAAATTTGATTATTTTTTTTACTTTTTCTGCAGTTTTTTTATTTTTTCTGCAGTTTTATCCATTTTTACCCTAAAACCTTCATTTTTTTTGTTTTTTCCCTTTCTTCTCCCTATTTCTATGAATTCAGAATTATGGCTTTTCATTTTAGATTGACATCCAACCCACGGGATGACTTGTATAGTTGGATCCCAATCCATTCGGTCATTGCGTGAATTTTTGAAAAAATGGATTTTGTTTTATCGGTGCACCCTGCATAACCTAGCGCACTGGTGTGCTGTATTATAAAACGCACCATGCAAGTACTGTAATAAAAATTTTCAAAATAATTTTTTTTTTTTAAAATCAGTGCGCGATATCTACAACAGAGCATCGGTGCTCCATGTTACGAGGATAGCACCGTATAGTCTATTACAATGTTTTTTCGGTGCATTTGTAATACCCCCATGCACTATACGGTCTATTATACTATTTTTCGCGGTGCGTTTTTAATACTACAATGCACCAATGGTGGTGCATACATCATGAAAGGCACACCGATTTCTTGATATTTATTTTTTACCTCAAAAGTTGAAAATTTATTTATAAATATATTAATGAATGATATGGTGCAGGTTTTAGATTGATAAATAAATGACTGATGAGAGATCAAGTAACAAAAATAATAATAACACATCAAGAAAAGCAAAAAAGGAAAGTTCTTTGTAAATTATTTATAAAAAATATTATTTTTGAACTATATGTAAGTTTAAATAATATGTATTTTTTACTATGTATCACGCAGAGCTACAAAATTATGAAGCCCGATAAGATTATTTCTGATCTAAGACCAGAAGAGCGTAAAAGCTTGATGGAAAAATTGAAAAAGGATGAATCAGGTGAATGAAAAAATACTATCAATCCAATATGAGTTTTTTTTAATTATCATTAATAATATACTTAAAATTTTTAGATAACATGTGTCAAACAGTCTGTTAATTCACATATGTTTAATGTTCTACAAGGACCAACAACTCAGAAAAGGAATTTTTTTCTAAGAAAAGAAAAAAAATAGAACATGCAAATGAAAATAAATTGCTCCTTAGCTCATCTGGAGTGGTGTTGGATGTTAACAAAACGGGGAAAAACTTTTACAAAAGTTTGAGGGATCTAGTGGAACGAATGTATACATGTTATTTCCACTTACAATACAAAAATCAATCCAATGATTCCAAGAACCAAATTTTATCTAAAATACAGGAAGAGTTTCCAGAGAATTGTTCAAGGAGACATATTAGGCTTTTAATAGCAAAAACGTACACAAAAAAAAGAAGGAATGAAAAGTAATTATATTCCTTTAAATGTTTGTCTAGAATTATTTATAAATATCACTTTTGTTATATTTAATTTTTAGATATCAATATAAAAATTAATATTTTATTGTCATGTTAGATTTTCAGGAAGATTATGAAAATCTCAAAAGATGAAAGAGTTGATATCAGAAATATGCCAGTAGGAATTTCGAAAAATGTGTACAAGGAGATGATCAAAGAAATGGACAAAATTGCATCGCAGGAGGAGCCATCTCAAGAACAACGTGCTTTAAATGTAATATGTAATCATTGAATTTTTCGATCATTAGGTACAATAAATAAACAATTTAGCAGTAAATATTAATTCTCAAGAATTTTCTTGCAGAAAAGAAGAGAAAATGGAAACCATTCATCACATAAAATAGAACGAAAAGGAAGAAAAGGGTTAATATCTAAGTTTGTGAGTAATTGTTACTTCCTTATAACAACTTAACTAGGTTTCATTTTTGTATTTTCTAAGTTGTTTTATAAAAAACATCATTGATTGAAATTGGGTTAAATATGGGTTGTGAGTATACATTGGCATATCATAAATTAATTGTGGAATTTGTAAGCATATATCGATCTTGTTTTACTTAGCTCCATCTATAATTAATAGAACAAAAACATCTTTTATATTAAATATATGATTTGTTATGGGGCATAAAACTTGCAGGAAGCAAAGTATGGAATTGGGCCAACGGATGAAATTTTGAAAGATGACATTGTACATTGTTTTGAAAGAATGTGTATAGTTTATGAGTCAATTGTTGCTATGGTGCATCATTTTACTTTTCGATTTACATTGATGTATATTATTTAATATTGCAATTTTCATTATTCTCACCAATGTATATATACTCATTTCATTTTATTTTTATGTTTGTAGATGGAAGGTGAAGAAGAAGCAAAAAATCAACATCGTGAAAAAAAATTCCTCAAAATAACCCGTCATGGAAGTAGCTCTAGCAGTGAGAGCAGTTCAAGCGAAGAATGATGATCCCTATGTTTGGATATCAAAGCAAGGCGTTGTATTTTTTGAAATATGTCTGTGAAATCAAAATAAATTTTTAGTGTAATGGACATAGTGTCCCAATTGAAAGAGAAAGGGATACCAATAACTATCCCATATGATAAAGACTCTCTTATTCATATATATTATATATCATAAAATATGTTTTACTTTATTCTATTGCGTTCTCCATTGTCGTTCTCAAATGCAATAATAAAAATTTAATTCATATGAATATTGTTATGAGATATATATGCGTCGAATTTTGATGAATAATGAATTTTAAAAAACCACAATAATTATGATATGATATAACAAATTAATCCAAACATCACATTCAAATGAATTAATAATAATTTAATTAATATGAATATTGTTATAAGATGTGTCGAATTTTGATGAATAATGAATTTAAAACAATCATAATAATTGCACTGTCACAGGTCGATGTTTCTAAAAAATACAAAATGAAAACCGGTGCGTGTCAGTAATTGTACACCAATGCGTTTGTATTAAGAAGTGCACTGGTGTGTTTCTACAAACTATGAGCTCTGAAAAAGCACCAAAACCAATTAAAAATATCGATGCATTTGTGCAGTATGATGCATCGGTGCATATATGCACGGATGTCATTGTACGATCTATGGTCACTGCATGAATACTGATACCAATTATAAATCTCAGTGTGTTTGTGTGATACTGCGCACTGGGGAGTTTAAGTGTCTATAAGCACCAGTGCATTTGCATGACCTATGGGCACCACAGGAATAACGATACCAATTATAAATCTCAGTGCCTTTCTATGATACTACACACCAGTGCATTTCTACACGTCTATGCCCCAGTGCGTTGATATGACCTATGGGCACCTCACAAATCCCAACACTAATTAGAACCACCCCGTGCGTTGTATCACCAAAACTACCCCCGGTGTGGTTTTATACCTTAACAGCCCGGTGCATTTTGCTTCGACTGCCCCGGGGTGCCTTATATATGTACACAATGTTGTGTTCAAGTCAGAGTAGTGCACAAATGAAAAAACATCCGTAATAACCTTCGGCCACCCTTTTTTTTTTAGTTGTGTTGAATTTCCGTTAAAAGCTCTGCCAACACCTTCGTAACGATAAACGAATGTCGTAGAAATATTGTTTGATAATTTTGGCCAATTTTATAACACTAAAAACCTCCTTTATAACCTCTTCTAGAGGGTCGTTTCCTTGTAGTTTCCATGCCTTTCTTCAAACTAACCATCTTAGTTTCCATGCCTTTCTTCAAAACTTCCATTTCATTTTTTGTTGCTCTTTGCGATAGATGCACTTGCTCTTGTAACTTTGATATCTGATGTTGCATTTCTTTGCCTTCATGAGTCATAGTAGAGCCTTCTGAAGGCTTAATGGTTGTTGAATTATTTTTAGGGGGGCATTTAATAACCAAATACTCATATTTATTCTTCAATATGCCCTTGGAATAAATTCAAACTAATTTTTTCAAATGAGACTTATCTAATTCGACAAAAATCTACACCTTTTTCTTGATTTTGAGGAGCTCGATATTGAAATTGAATTATCTCTGTGATTTTAGATCTTCAATATCTAAAATTGGGCCCTGTAGTAGCCCTTTGAAACTTATTTCAAATTCCAGAGTTCTAACATTATTTGGATTCTTCAAGGCAAAGTTATGAAAAATCTCCCACAATGACCTAATTATGGATTGGTTTGGTAGAATGACCTTGTACGGTGTGCCACATGTCACTGTTTCCTCCTTTGGCTTTGAAATTCATACATAGGAAACTAGAGTCTGTGTACTTGTAGCCACTTTTTACATAATTCTAATCCAATTCACAGAGAGTGAGTTATGACGATTTTCACACAGTCACCTCTTTGAGATGAAATTCGGGAGCCTAAAAAATCCCTAACTTCCATAGACCTTGTCTCTGAAAATATTACGAATCAAGCTCTGAAAGTTTTTCACAACATTCCTCAAGATTTCGGCTTCATTCTGTGAATCTTTCAACTTCTGAACCCTCATATAAAAAATGCTATAGAGAGAATTCCACGATGACCTATTTAGGTTAAATTTAGGAGCCTATAAAAATCCATAATTTGCATAGATCATATCTCTAAAAATATTGCAAAAAAAGATCTGAAATGTTTCCATGATGTTCCTTAGGATTTCGGCTTCGCTCTGTCAAAATTTTAGCTTCTGAACATTCGTAGAAAACAAGTTATAGCGAAAATTCCACAATGACCTGTTTAGAGCAGCAAAACCCTAGAATCCAAAGCTCTGATACCAAATGTTATGAAACCAACTCCAAAAATAGAAGAAAAGAGAGATCATCGCCTTAGAAATCAGCCACTTCGAGGGGGCAACCTCCAAAACATTACATAAATGAGAAATTCTTGGATGATACAAATGAAAAAATCCTCCTTCTATATATAGGAGTCCATGGGGCCACAATATAATCCTAGCCAACCTAACAATAATAATTTAAGGGCACAATAATAACAATATTGGGGTTACAGGAGTACAAAAATAACAATAAGGGGGCTACACTAATAACAATAAGGGACTAAACTAGTAATATAGGGACCTAACAGTATGGGGGTTACTAGTTACGACAATTATTTTTCAAATTCGGGTGATCCTACAGACTAACAACGGTATGATGGGTCGTTATGAGAGAATGATATTTGACACACTTAGGCTATCTGACATTGTAGACTCCCCCACCCCCCCCGCCCCCCATTGACCACAATTGAGACCACATCACAATAGGGACAATTGCTGCTTTGCGCAATAGTGCAAGCTTCTTATTGAGGATTCCTACTCGAATGGGCTGAAAAGCTTAAAATATAATTCTATGTCTCATCTCGGTTGCTAGAGAGTTATTGAATCTATCTGCGGTACTCTACCCTACTTACTGCTCTCGGGTGTGAGAGTTATTAAAAAAAAAATTGTGGTGCTTACTCATGATAGGGTTTCAAGCGTGCATCATTCACCCATTCTTGAATTATTCCTCCATCTAGTTGCGCCAATCTGACCGTGTCTGATTCTTTTATCTCTATGACATGATACGATCCAATCCAATCCATTCTAAGTTTCCCTGGGAACTTCTGGAATTTGCTATTGTAGAGAAATATTTTTCCACCAAGAGTGAATTTTTTGTGCTTGATGTGATGGTGATGTCAGGATTTTGGTCTTTCTTTTTGTAATAATTGATTGAAAACTGCCATAAATATATCTTCCTCAAATACTGCAGTTCATGGAGGCATGAAGTGATGGAGTCTTCATCTGTCATATGTGTTGTTGAAGCAATTAAGAGGCTTGGTATGATAAAATCGGCTGGTATTACTACCTCTTTTCTGTATACCAAATGGAATGGAGTTTGATTGTGCAATCTCTTTATGGTTGTCCTATATGCCCACAATGTGGCTAATATCCTTTCATCCCAGTCATCGCGGTTGGCTTTGCATATCTTTGTTAGTCCTTTTTCCAATATTTTGTTGAATTCCTCGATGGTCCGATTCACCCGAGGGTGGTATGGGCTGATTTTGTGGTGTTGTATCATAAAGTTGTCCAACATTGATTTAACTATAGCATTAATGAAATGAGTTCCCTAATCACTTGTTAGGCTCCTAGGACAACCGAATCTGCTAACGATGTTCTTGAAAATAAATCTGGCTGTTATGTTTGCTTTGCAGTCCCTTATAGGTGTCACATCTGCCCATATTGTGAGATAATCAATTGCAATGATTATATATCTTTCCTGTGAGTGTCGTTCCATTAGTGCAATTGGTCCTATGAAGTTGACTTCCCATTTCTCAAATTCCTGCATAATCCTCACTGGTTGTAGCGGTAACTCATCACAGTGTGATTGTCGTCCTGTTCTTTGGCAGAAATCACATTTTTTCACATATTCTTTGTTATATTTGTGCACTATGGGCCACCATAACCCTGCATGTAGTATTTTCCTTGCAGTGGGTTTTGCATCGACATGGCCTCGTGCAACACCTATGTGACATTCCCACAAGGTGTCTTCTCTTACATGGTCTAGGACACATCTTCGCAAGATATGATCTAGTTCCATTTTATATAACTACCCTGCTATGAGTTGATATTTGGTTGCTTTCACTACCAGATGTATTTTTTGGGTTGTCTTTTATTCTGTTGGGCATTGCCCTATGGCCAAATATGTTACTATTTGTTCTAGATAATCTAGGATGGCTTCTACTTTGAAGAGATCAACATCCGACAGTTGGTCATCAAGGGATCCCCCATTTTCCCCATTCTCTAATCTTTATAAGTGTTCAGGACCAACGTTTAGCCTTCTTGGTTTTAGTATTACCTCAAAAGTGAACTCCTGGAATAGTAGGAACCATCTACAGATTCTGCCTTCAAGCATAGGTTTGTTCACCAGATATTTCAATACTGAGTGATTTGTGAAGAACTTGAATGTGCCTCCCAATAAGTAGTGAAGAAATTTCTGTAGAGATTATACCATAGCAAGAGCCTCTCTTTCTGTTGTTGTATAATTCCCTTCAGCTATGGACAACTTCCTGTTTGTGAAGTACACTGGATGAAATATGGTCGTCTGTCTTGGCTGAGCTAACACTGCTCCCAAAGAAATTCTTGAGGCATCAATGTGGACATGAAATTATTTATCCCAATTGGGATGGGCCCAAATGGGTGCACTTACTAGTTTCTCTTTCAATGTGTCCAGTGCCTTAGTGCATTCATCGTTCCATATAAATTTTTATGACTTCCAAAATATTTTTTCCAATGGTGCTGTAATTTTGAATTGTTGTGAATGAATCTCCTGTAGTATCCTGTCTGTCCCAGTAGTGACCTCAACTATTTTATAGTCTCTGGTGCTTCCATGTTCACAATTACTGTTGTTAGTTCCCTATAATTTGCCAAATTGGTAAGACCAAATAAACAAGGGTAACACCAAACCAACTTTGGAGTCCTAGGACCTAGCCTTCCTAGACTCAAAAAGGGCTCTCTCTATATTTGTATAAAAGATATAACTTGATTGATTTAGGATGCTGATTTTAGGCTAGTTAAAATGATAGGGATTGATTGTTTTTTTTGTTTGGTTGCTTGTTAAGAAGAACATATGGAGTAAGAGAAATTCAAACGATTGGGCTATGGAGTTTGTGAAAGGTTTTAAGAGTACAACAACAAATCAAGGGTGTTCCACAGGGCAAGCTAACAAAGCCAAATGGATCTTAATATCTTATGTGAGTGCGAAATGGACATTAAGTTGTGAGTTTAGTAGCTTTAAAGGGAAATTAATGATCCTTTAACATATACTAGAACAAGAAGATTCTTTAAGATCACTATTCTTAAGAAAGAACCAAAGGACAGGGCACACCATAAACTTCTTTGGCCTGACTTTATCAAGTAAACTTTAAGACAACAATCCAAAAAACCCTAGAGAGTAGGGAACTCCTAAATTCTTCAATTAGACTTCAAATACCTTTAAAGTGACTATTCAATATGGACCAAAGGACAGGGCAAACCATAAACTTCTTTAGCCAAACTCTAGTAAGTAAACTTCAAATAAAGCCTTGAGAACAACATTTTAAGCAGAACCAAAGGACAGGGAAAACCATAAACTTCTTTTACTGGACTATACTGAGTTAATATCAAGAAAATAAACTACGTGAAAATGGAGAGCAGAGAACTCTTAAGTTCTCCAATCAGACCCAGCAGAGGAAACCATTTAAACAACAGAAAGAATATAGAATCAAGGCGCCTTTAACAACATACTTAACCTAAATTTTATGTTCTATTATAAGAGAAATTGATGTACAAAATGGAAAAAAAAGACAACCACTACAAGATCAGAATAACATCACCATTTAACCAAGTTCATGAATCATGTGAATATGCTTGTTCCATTGATATCCAATCCAAAATAGTTACAAAGTTTCAAATCCAACTTCTTTACAACTCAAAGTCTATGAGGTATTCATCTCAACAACCAACCAACCAACAAAAACCCTAAAGCATACATGTAGTATTTATCTACAAAATGAGGAGGTGATCCTAAGCTAGGGTTTTAGATTTGTATTTATTACATATTTAATGCATTTTTTACCATTGAGACCATGCAAGGCCCAAGGAAAAATATCTAAGACTGATTCATTATAATAATAACTCCTAACTTAACTTCTGAGCTAACATTGGAATATGTTTGACTTTAAGGCTTCTCAATAAATTTTTGATTAAATCCTAGTAAGGGCACAGTGCCAAGGTAGAAGGGCGCAGCGCCAGTGCAAACGTGTAGTGCCAAGGCAGAAAAAATGGTCTGTCTTGCAACCAACGTTTGGAGGCATTCTTGATGTCCAAATAAGCTCCATGATGGCTCATTGGAAAGGTCTCTGAGTCTATTTTCCAAAAATTCTTTCATGTTCCAAAATTGTGTTCATATACCCTATCAAAAATCACTTCTCCCAAGAATAGTAAACGTGCAGTGCCATGGTCAAAAATAGGGAAGAAACATTATTTGTTTATGGTTTTTGGCCTTTTTGAGGGACCAGTTTTGCTCCAAATATCCTAAAACGTTCTGAGGTTGATGTAATTTCCATTAGGAACATTAATATGCTAACTATTTTCCATTTGGATGGCCCAAAAAAGAGCGCAGTGCCAGTGGCGCTGCACGTTTGGCCATTTTTCTGCGTGCTAAACTGTCAAAAATCAAAATGTCCACAAAAGTGCCAAAACTGAAATTTTGCTTGCTGACAAAGGCTTAGAGGCTTGGAGGGACACCTCAGTAAGAATATTGAGCTTATCTTTCTCCTTTTCCTCGGTCAAATCCCGAATATTTGCATGGGCACGTTTGAGGTTGGCCCTTGCAATCCTGTTTCTCATGGCATAATGTCTTGCCATATTCCTCTGAATGTCAGTGTCTCTCTTTTCCTTCTCAATCAACTAAAACTCCTGCTCAGTTTCATGTTTTTCCTCCTCCTCAACAATGATATGCTCTGTAACCTTTTCCTTGCCCTTATCAACCTATTTTGATGATGAATAAGGCATGGCCCCTTTCACACCAAGTGAAGAAAACACATGCATCTGGCCTCTTTGATATGTCAAAGGAAATGGATCAATTTCAGTAATTTTAGTACCAGCTGTCTCAATTTCCCTTTCACTTCTTGATGCTCTGGTATCATGATATGAGGGTGAAGTGTTGTGGAAAGGTGATGAGGAAGGATCAAATTGAGGTGAATGGATGTGAATTGATGGTGATGTATGAACAACAAGAGGTGATGGAGGAGTGGATATGGGAGGATGAGCAGATGAAGGAATATCCTGCTGATGATGGCCAAGTGGAGTAGTGAAAACCTCATTGGAAATGAAGGTATCCCATGGAATTTTTTTCTGTTGAAGCTAATGCATGACCACCATCTTGATGAGTGAATGATGAAATAGGCTCTGCATTTTCTGATTGTAATCTATCTTTTGCACAATTTAAGCCATATTATCAATTCTACAGAAAAGATAATAAGGAAAATATAACATTATAACTCTATTGAAATGCATGAGAAGATGAATATGATACGAGTAGAGGCAGGAAAACCTACCCTCACAAGTGAAGTATTTAATTATTATCCTCAACATGGGCACATACCGGTCAAGGAGATGAGAGAAAGGGAAAATGGACTTCTTGTGATCTTTGTACCTAGGTTTGAGGTACGGTTCATAATGGATATTTTCTATTTTTTCTTGTTTAAACCACCTCTCTCCCACACTAGGTATCCCTGTAGTAGCTGCAATGGCATCGGTGGACATCTTAAAAGTAATCCTAGAAAGATTGGCCTTCTTTTCACGTAGATTGATGATGAACAGTCTTATTAACTCTGGGTGATTTTGGAGTTGGTGCACTCTCTCACAAAACTCCAAGCATCCCACATATTTAAAGAAAGAAACAGTGAGAGGAGAGGCCAGGATTTCACCTGTATTGATGGGTTCAAACCTATTTATATTCCCTCCATTATGATCATGTCTCATTGGAATTTGTGCCTCATCACCACTGTCTTCTCCCTCAGACATTTTAAAATCTGATTTATAAAACCTTAGGGTATAAGTGAAATGAGATGAGGGGAAGGGAATGAAATGGTAGCTGGAAAAAATGAAGGGAATGAGTGAAGGGGCAATCTAGATGAATGTAAACCCTAAATCAATGTAATTACCCTTTCCATGACTGATATTTCTTTTTAGGAAGATGAAACATGAGTAAAGCAGTGATCTCAAGCTAAAATCTAGGGTTTCCTTTAGGGTTTCATTTCCATTCAATTAAGAATCACCAAATGACTTAATAATAGGGATTATATCATGTAATTACCACTTAAGAGTGCTTGGAATATTTTGGCAAGAATTTGGAGAAGATTTGAAGTGATTTGGGTTGTTAGAAGACTCAGAAACCTTCTCTGTCTAATTGTGTAGCGCCTCTGCAAGGGTGTAGCGCCTCTGCAAGGGTGTAGCCCCGAGTTCCAAGTGTACAATGCCTTCAGAAAACACGTTGAAAATCTCATGGAAGGGTGCGGCGCCGGTCTCTAGATGCACAGTGTTAGGTCTCTGTCATTTTCAATATTGGAAAATACAAAGCTGCAAAGCCAACATATGAACCACTTTGGGATTCTAGGATCTAGCCCTCCTGAATCCAGAGAGGGATATTTCTATAAGTGCAAAGATTGATTTATCTTTTAAGGTTTTTAGTATGATATTAGGCTAGTTATGAAGAATAATGGTTTTTTGGTTTGTTTGGTTGGTCAGACATGATATTTAATTGAGTGGAAAGTCCTAAAAAATGAAAGGGTTTTAGAGGGGTGAAGGTGTGAATACTCATAACAAGGTTTAGATGATAGGATAGGTCAGAACCTGCACTTAATCCATTGGGCTATGGAGTCATAAAAGGTTTTAATTGCACAACAGTTTCAAGAGTGCTCTATGGGGCAAGTCATCTATAACAAAGGATCTTTTGGATTAAATGATGGAATGGAACATTAAAAGTGTTGTGAAGGTGGAAAAAGCCAATAATTTCAACAAGGATTTATCAACATTCCAAACAAGAAAAGCCTTTTTAAGTAACTGTTTGAAACCAGCCAAAGGACAGGGCTAACCATAGAATTCTTTGACAAGCTTGTATTAAAGCTAACTTATTAGACAAACAATCCAGCAATGCACATGAATACTTTAAGAAGGGATGAAAACATATAAGAGAACAAAGTGCAGCTTAAGATCGAGTCAGATGCATTAAAATCTAGGCCTGCTTTCAGCATACTCTTAGGGAAACCTTTAAACAACCTTTGGAGAAAGAACTAGAAGACATGGCAAACCATAAACTTTTCTAGTTTGACTCTACTTAGCATATAATGAAACCATCATTCAAGAATAGTATTTAGATTTTAGACAGTAAGACATGGGCCCACCAACATTCCTTGACTATTTTAGACTGTATTAAATCATTCTTGAATACACAAAGGAAGAAAACATAAAGATAAAGCTTATCAGTGAGAGTAGGGTACCTTTAACAGTAAATCCTAGCTCTATATTTGTTGCTCTTTATCAATGAAAAATGAACAATTTTATGGAGAACATAAGAAGGAAAACAAGTACAATGAGAGGCACATCACCAATGGTATAGATCAGGATCCCATGAATCAACTTGTATATTGATGTCAATCCAGTTACATACTTCAAGTCCAATGTTTCAGTATAGCAACAACTTCTCTTCTTAGCCTAAATTCTTTGATTACAAATAGAGCTTCAATAGCCTTTGAGAAATATTTACATGCAGAAAGTTCGAGCAGCAAGTATTATATCAAAATCCAACAACCAACAACATCTCATCTTCTTCAAAAGTATTTATAGAAGAAAGAGGAGGTGGGATGAAAAATTAGATCTCTAGGTTTAATTAATACAAGTTTTAATGCTTCTCTGTCTTTGAAAGGCTCAAACAGAAGAGATCTCTGATATTTTACATGTATTAATTGGTATTCATTAATTTTTTATCCATTTGGCAGTTTTTGTTGACTTTCAAACTCTTTAGGCAGGTTGGCAATAACTCTTTGTGTCTTTAGGAAAAATATTACTGACTAGGCAATAACTATGCCTTCTTTTCATTTATTAAGGTTGCAGGTGGCACTTTGGTAGCTGAAAAGGATAAAATTAGCCTCTAATGTAGCAGTTGAGGCCTTTCGAACTGATATATTTCTTTGTTTTTCCTTAAAACACCTTTAATCTTCTTTTGGTCTGTTTTTAGGCTTAATTAGCCTTGATCTTCATTTCTTCAGGTCTTCACACTATAACACTATATTTATCTATGGATTAGGCTTTTGATTCCTGATTTTGTGCCTTAATCCCTTTAAATTTATGATTAAAATCCTTAATTCTTCACTTACGCTCTGATCTTCACCTTTGACACTGATATTCCTTGTTTAATTGATGTTTAATGTGTTTTTGTTGTTTTGCAGGTGCGCAAAAGTTTTACACAGGTGGAGGTGTTATTTTTAATGAAGAACTCCTTGGATCCCTTCCTATATCAGAGGTTAGGAATTATCATTCCTGACCTTCGTGTTATTTTGAAAACAGTGGGAAAACCTCATATAACCTGCAAAAACGAACGAAAATTATATAAATCCTGTGAAAAATAGGTTTAAACTGCTTTGGAGGTTTTGGGCGTGAGAGAAAATCAGAACCATTGGATTAAAATATTCAACGGTTAAGATTAATCGGTGGGGTCGCTTGGAAAAATAGATGGATGGCAAGTGCACGGGGGCGAAATTAAGTCAGGACCGTCCGATCTCAGAGATCGATGGTTGAGTTTTAAGTAGAAAATAACATTGCAGAGGATAGTAGTTTGGTGGAAAACCATAAATGGTTTTCGTGCGGGCTCTGGGGGGGAGTCGGTATTTAAAAAAAAAAACATGATTCCATACACCTGCTGACATGCGTCTCTCCCAATACCACCTACTTCGCGTAATTTTTTGGTGTTAACTCGTGGGTGCAAAAAATTTGTGAAACGCATCATTCGTCATCGGATCAGAGGCTCCAGATCCAACGGTGTGGATCGCACGTGATGGAGGGAAAGATGCATGGGCGGAAAGATGAGTGGGCCCTACGATGACGTGTGGTCTTTTGTCGTGGAGCGAGCGATCGTCGGGTGAGTTTGGACGGTCGGGAAAAGATCTTGGCCGTTGGATCTTATGAACGAACGGTTGAGTTTTAATAGATGTGGTAGGTTATTGATGGAGGAAAAGATAAGGAAGGATGAACGGGCGGAAGAATGAAGCCCGATGGCTCTTGATCTGCAGAGATCAACGGTCCAATTTCATTTTAAAATTTATATGTCGAGAATGAAAAACAAAGGAAAAAAGGGGTTTGGAAGAGGGTTTAGGACCTTTTAGCACCCGATTGTGGGGCCTTAGGTCGTATGAAATAGAAGGCCAATAGAGATAAGCCCTCGGGGGCTTAAGACTATTATAGCACCTTAGACTGTTTTTTAGGCCAAAAAACAGGATTTTTGAGTTAAAATAGGGGTTCCGATAGGTTAAAGGAGGTATTTTAGAACCAAATAAAAGGGAAATAAAAGGTTTAAAGGGGGGTTTTGATGACTTAGGGGTTAAATGAAGGGTTTTATGAAGGAAATAAGGATGAAATGGGGTTTATTTATGAGTAAAGGAGGAGTGAAAATGATGAAAAATGGGGTTTTAAGCAGTCTTTCTCTTGGTAAAATAGCAGGTTCTTTAGGATTATGAGGGAAATAGTAGTGAAGATTAACTCAAAGGGTAAATATATTCATAAGACTTTAAGAAATAACAATTTGGACATGAATTGTTTCTTAAAGGCTAAAAAAGATTTAGCCACCATTTGATATGACAAATTTTTATAGGTGGCTAACAGCGGCTCCAACATGGGATGGTAGCTCCTTGGAGGTGTCAAGAACCATAGAAATTCATCTCTGGAATGTAGATCAGTATCTTGAATTTTTTAAAAGCTTTTCCTATTCTCTGATCAGCTGCTTGAAAGATGATTATAACATTTGATATGAGTAGAAAAATTCTTCCCCAAACAGCTACCTACACAACCTAATTCCTAACATTTTTTCTTCAGAAGGTGCATTTGGACTTGCAAACCTTTTCATCAACATTTTATTCTTTTGAAAAACAGGAAACTAATCTAATTCTAATCTTATTTCTCCATGAACTCAGTTTAAACAGTTAAGTTCATAAATTCGCTACCTAACTACTATCTGTCGGGATTAGACTATCTGACAGATATTTATTCTCTAAATTCTAAAACAGGAAATTTAAAAGCAGCCAATCCAGGATTAAGTAGTCTAACTTGCTATGGTTTATGGCATAAAAACAAGATGCACATAGACTAAAATTTATAGAAAAAGTAAAACAAAATGTGAAGGCTTAAGATCTGAAAATATCAAAACATCCTTCATTATTTCTTTAGCTCTGGTTTTGAATTTGTTTGAGCTTTTTCCTTTCTTCCTAGTTCAAGTTTGGGGCATATTAGAACCAGTTTTTTTTCTATCTTTAGCTCAAGATTTGATCTAATTAGATCCATTCTTCTTTTGAGATTCATAGGTTCAGATTTTGAGCTTGTTTGAACCTTCATTTTTCTATCCTAATCTACCTTACTGATAAGCCAAGATTGAACTGTTTGGTTGATCTAATTCACTAACCTATCAACCGTAAATTGAAAAGCTAATTAGTCATGAATAGGTTGTATGACTAACTAGAAGTGTGTTTTTAGGAGTGGCATTTGGGCTTGCACACTTTCAGACTTTTTTTCTCTTTTTTGGTATGGGGCTATACCTTTCTTGTTTTCATTCTGCCCTCTTTTCTATTTTTATTGTTTTTTGTATTTTTCTTTTTTCTTCAAAGAAAAAATCAACAACTAACTAAATGCTCAAAAGTGAGATTTATTGACATTCCTATATAACCTAATCTAATCTTGAAAATTTCTGTTTCTTTATATCGTACAATAATGCCAATGTAGCCAGTTGAGTAGTGACAAAAAGGAATAGAGAAACTGGCTACTAGTCAGAGGTAACCATAGTACATAGTGAATCTTAATCTTTAAAATCAAGGCTGTCACAGGAGGTGACAAAATTTTATGTCTTTGGATCCTGCAAAATATCCATGCTTGAGAATTTGAGCCAATTGGGATCTCCACCAACTCTTCCATGGGATCAACAAAGAAAATATGAGAATTATCTTCTTTTTGGCCCTCCACAATTGGTAGATTGCCTACCTCTAAGATATCATCTTTGAGGACTGCACCTTTAGCATGTTCCTTGGAAGCATCATCATCCTTAACCTACAAATCAACAAGCAATGAAATTTCTTCTTTCTCTAAATCTATGCTTGATTATAATGTGAATTCAGGTTCTTTGGATGACAGATTGATATCAGCAATGGGAAAGGATTTCTCTTGAAAAGATAATATATCCTTGGAAGGATAGTCTTGTATTTTTTTTTCTTCCCCAAAGACTTTCCAGTACCTTTTATTTTTTGGGACAACTGGTCTGAATTTTTCTTGAATTGCATATTGTTTTCTTTCCCAAGGTCTCATACATGTACTAGCAACAATGGCTAATCCACTGGAAAAAATATTTTGGTCTTTAGGAACAAGGGTAAGTTGGAATTCTTCAAATGATCTTAAAAAATCCATGGCATCATCCCTATAGGCTCTATGTCTAGGATTTTTAACCATGAATTCTTCATTCACTTGCCTAATTACCAATTCTGCGTTTCCATGAACTGTTATCCTTTGGGCTCCTAATTTTTTCAATAAGTGGAGCCCTAAAAGAAGTGCCTCATACTCTACGATGTTATTTGTGCATTGAAAATTCAATTTATATGAATAAGCTTCAGAATGATTGTTTTCGGTATTATAAAGCCATATTCCTACACCTGTACTAGTTTTACTACATGACCCACCAAAGTTCATACTCCAAAGAGGACTAGTTTCAGTTTTATCATTAATTTCCCTACTATCCTCTTTGTCTTGAGTGCCATTTGGTTGTTCTATGGAGTAGGCACTATGTTGATGATTGTCTTGTTTAAATGAAGGTTCGGAGGGTAGTTGCTTGTATAGTATTTGATCAATTTCTTCTTCTGTGAAAGGAGATATTTCTCTTTCAGCATAAACAGAAATACGGTTGCCCTCTTTCTCTTGTGAAGAATGATTTTGAGGCTATATGTCTTCTTGAGCCTCAGATATAAGGGATGATGAATCATTATTTGGGTTTTCAGGAATATCTTGAGGAATGTCCTTTATTTCTTGGTTGATTTCTTCCTCAACTGATTCATCTATATTCTTATAATTTTTCAATAAGATATTAAACTCATGAATGGCTGTCAACAGATCTTCATGATGTATTTTTTCCAAATCCTCATCATTTTCTATAATGTGTTGGGTGATGTTTTATGATGGATCATAATGGATTTCACCCCATGATAATGATGTAGTGTTTCCTTTATAATTCTCATAAAACATACATTCAAGGTCCTTTAAAGAAAACAAACTACCAGATTTCAACCATTCATACCAATCCCTAGCTTTTCCTTCTAATGTTAACATGAAAATTTTCATTAGGCAATATTCATGCCATTCAACCTTTAACCTCCATACATGTATGTGAAATTTGATAAGATGTATTAGTGAGTTATCAAACTTTTCACCCTGAAAAACAGGAAGGTTTTCATCCCAATTCACCTGGGGCGTCTTATGTGGAAACCCAGGGATATGATCTCTACTCATTGGGGCATATCTTCATTGTATCCTTGGAATCATGTTTGTAAATCAGGAAATAGGTCACTGTGTCTATTCAACCAGTTCATAGTCTTCTACCTTTGGAGTCATTTGGTATTTTATGAGTTATAGAGTGTGGAGTTGCCAGGTGGAAATTTTTTTGCTTTTATGGAGGTAAAATGTTTTATGGTTCCACCACCATTGTTTATTATGAAGAAAATATGAATTTTTTTTGGGTTTTATGAGTTTTTTCAGTCCTCTGGGTTATGAGAGTGTCCTAAATTTATTTCAACACTTAGCTACGGTGATGAGACAAAGAGATTTCACTCTTATGGCTTAGCTAGCTGATTCCTTCAAGGTTTGATAAGGCTCTATGAGAATCCTAAGGGTTAATTATTTTGTCACTAATTCAAATAAGTCCTATCATGATAACCAACATGCTTGGTAGTTCTTGAAGAAAGCTACTTATACTGCATTGAATTCTGAGTGTTTTTTTTTAAGGATTTTACTCAGAACTCCCCAGTTGAGTCGCCAGGATGTTAGGTCTTTGTAGTTTGCAAGATTGGCAAATACAAAGCTGCATAGCCAACATATGAACCACTTTGGGATTCTAGAATCTAGCCCTCCTGAATCCAGAGAGGGATGTTTCTATAAGTGTAAATATTGATTTATTTTTTAAGGTTTTTAGTATGATATTAGGCCAGTTATGAAGAACAAGGGTTTTTTGGTTTGTTTGGTTGGTCAGGCATGATATTTCATTGAGTGGAAAGTCCTGAAAATGAAAGGGTTTCAGAGGGGTGAAGGTGTGAATATTCCTAACAAGGTTCAGCTGATAGGATAGGTCAGAAACTGCACTTAATCCATTGGGCTATGGAGTCATAAAAGGTTTTAATTGCACAACA
Organism: Pinus albicaulis; assembly: GCA_034641835.2. Lineage (NCBI taxonomy): Eukaryota > Viridiplantae > Streptophyta > Pinopsida > Pinales > Pinaceae > Pinus > Pinus albicaulis. The sequence continues at coordinate 132,864 of JAXQQM020080582.1, forward strand.
GTTTCAAGAGTGCTCCATGGGGCAAGTCATCTATAACAAAGGATCTTTTGGATTAAATGATGGAATGGAACATTAAATGTGTTGTGAAGGTGGAAAAATCCAATAATTTCAACAAGGATTTATCAACTTTCCAAACAGGAAAATCCCTTTTAAGTAACTGTTTGAAACTAGCCAAAGGACAGGGCTAACCATAGACTTCTTTGGAAAATCTTGTATTAAAGCTAACTTATCAGACAAACAATCCAGTAATCCACATGACTACTTTCAGAAGGGATGAAAACATATAAGAAAACAAAGTGCATCTTAAGATCAATTCAGGTGCATTAAAATCTAGGCCTCATTTCAGCATAATCTTAGGGAAACCTTAAAACAACCTTTGGAGAAAGAACTAGAAGACAGGGCAAACCATAAACTTTTCTAGTTTGACTCTACTTAGCATATAATGAAACCATCATTCAAAAATAGTGTTTAGATTTTAGACAGTAATACATGGGCCCACCAACATTCCTTGACTGTTTTAGACTGTATTAAATCATTCTTGAATACACAAAGGAAGAAAACATAAAGATAAAGCTTATCAGTGAGAGTAGGGTACCTTTAACAGTAAATCCTAGCTCTATATTTGTTTTTCTTTATCAGAGAAAAATGAACAATTTTATGGAGAACATAAGAAGGAAAACAAGTACAATGAGAGGCACATCACCAATGGTATAGACCAGGATCCCATGAATCAGCTTGTATATTGATTTCAATCCAGTTACATACTTCAAGTCCAATGTTTCAGTATAGTAACAACTTCTCTTCTCAGCCTAAATTTTTTGATTACAAACAGAGCTTCAATAACCTCTGAGAACTATTTACATGAAAAAATTTCGAGAAATATGTATTATATCAAAATCTAACAACCAACAACATCTCATCTTCTTCAGAGGTATTTATAGAAGAAAGAGGAGGTGGGATGAAAAATAAGATCTCTAGGTTCAATTAATACAAGTTTTAATGCTTCTCTGTCTTTGAAAGGCTCAAACAGAAGAGAACTCTAATGTTTTTCATGTATTAATTGGTATTCATTAAGTTTTAAGCCATTTGGCAGTTTTTGTTGACTTTCAAACTGTTTAGGTAGGTTGGCAATCACTTTGGGTGTCTTTAGGAAAAATATCAATGACTGGGCAATAACTATTCCTTCATTTGATTTATTGAGGCTGCAAGTGGCACTTTGGTAGATGAAAAGGATAAAATTAGCCTTTGATGTGGCATTTGAGGCCTTTCAGACTAATATATTTCTTTGTTTTTCCTTAAAACACCTTAATCTTCTTTTGGTATGTGTTTAGGCTTAATTAGCCTTGATCATCATTTCTTCAGGTCTTCACATTGTAACACTATCTTTATCTGTGGATTAGGCTTTTGATTCCTAATTCTGTGCCTTAATCCATTTAAATTTCTGATTAAAATATTTAATTCTTCACTTATGGTCTGATCTTCACCTTTGACACTGATATTCTTTGTTTAATTGATGTTTACTGTGTTTTTTTTGTTTTGCAGGCACGTAGAAGGTTTACACAGGTGGAGGTGTTCGTTTTAATGAAGAACTCCTTGGATCCCTTCCTGTACCGGAGGTTAGGAATTGTCATTCCTGGCCTTCATGTTATTTTTAAAATAATGGGAAAACCCCATATAACCTGCACAAACAAACGAAAATTATATAAATTCTGTGAAAAATAGGTTTAAATTGCTTTGGACGTTTTGGGTGCGAGAGAAAATCAGAACCGTTGGATTAAAATAATTGATGGTTGAGATTAATCGGTGGGGTTGCTTGGGAAAATAGATGGATGGCAAGTGCACGAGGGAAAAATTAATTCAGGACCGTCCGATCTCAGAGATCGGCGGTTGAGATTTAAGCAGAAAAATAACATTACATAGGACAGTGGTTTGGCAAAAAACCATTAATGGTCTTCGCACGGGCTCTTGGGGGGGGAGGCGGTATTGTAAAAAAAAACGTGATTCCATATACCTGCTGACACGCGTCTCTCCCAATACCGCCTATTTCGCATAATTTTTTGCTATTTACTTGTGGGCGCAAAAAATTTGTGAAATGCATCGTCCGCCATCAGATCGAAGGATCCAGATCCGACAGTGCGGATCGCACACGATGGAGGGAAAGATGCATGGGCGGAAAGATGAGTGGGCCCTACAATGACGTGTGGTCTTTTTTCATGCAGCGGGCGATCGTTGGGTGTGTTTGGATGTGTTATCACTCAGATTTTCCTTGAAGTTGTTGGAAGAGGAAAGGGGTCTGAGGTAACCACAAACCAACCTTCAGATACAGAATCTAGCCAATCTTTATCCAGAGAGGGCTCTCTCTTTTAAAATTTAGCTTTGTTCTTTGAAAATATTAGGCTAGTTATAAGTCCAGGGGTTTTGTTTCAATTTGAATGGTGGAAACCGCCAACTGAGGGCAAGATTGAATATTTTAGGCCATTGGGCTATGGATTCGAAAATATGGCTTTACTGAATTAAGTTTTCACACAAAAGATGGCTTTGCAAGGCAAGATAGCCAAAACAAAGAACAATTTTAGAAATTAAAGTGAATGGAATGGATTTTTAAATGGATGAAAGGAAATTAAGAATCTTTCAACATGTTCAAAGAAAGAAAGTGAATGATTACAAATAAAGAGCAGTTAAGAATTCTTTACTATAGTAATCAAAATGTTTAAACTAGAGAAACAAGATAAATTAAGAATTCATTGTTTATAACCGGTTTAGAAGAAAACATTTAGAATAATAAAAATTGAAATCAGAGTACATTTAAGCAATTTCTGATTTAATCCTTTTTGTTAATTATTCAGAAATGAAACACAGTGATATAGTAAACATATATAAAACTTAAAACACAGGATAGAAATGACTTATTGAACTGTAGTTTGACACATGAATCCTGCAAAAAGTCTTGAGCTTCAATTCATCATCCAGCAAGCCACAAAGAAATTTCTCCAAAAGAACTTTATTCCAAAAGTCAATGTTATAGCAAAGTAGAAGAATCCACCCTAAAGTACTTCCAGGAGTGAAGTATTTATACAAATTCTAAACTAAAATATCTTGAAAAAATATCAAGATTAGTTCACAAATCTCTCCAACTATTTTACATAAATAGAACTTAAGTAAATCACACTCAAACTAATGCATATATTTGGCACTATTTCTTATGGATAGGTGATGAAAAAGAGGAGAATTCGAATTTTATCCAACTCTTAGTTGATGATGAGGCATCCAAGTCACTAATTGCTTCCTTTCTTTGTGCATTCTGCTCCAACAATTCTGCAAACTTGGGGTCCAATGATATATTTTTATTTCTCAATCCGTAATATATATGTAAAAAGTGAAAGAGGTTATTGTGGAGTAATATGTTGGTGAGATAAACCTCTTTTATTTTCCCAAAATTCCTCTTCAGCGGTGCACAATAGGCTCTGTACAAATATGTGTAAAACAGAGTTTTACAGAGTCTGAAAAATAGCCTGTAAAGATGTACATGTATCTCTCATTCTGAAATCACTGTGAAAAATGTGAGATAGGTTTTTGTAGATGGGTCTCCTAGGAACAAAAAACTCCTTCAGTTTTGTATGATGTATTTTTTATTTACAACAATATTCTCTGTAAAATGATGACTTAACTGGTATTTTCTGCAAAAAGTTCTTTCCAATATTGTTTAATATTTCCAAAACCATAATAGATGTTAGAAAAGTGAGAGAGGTTTTTGTAGATGGTCCTCTTAAGAAAATAAACCTCCTTCAGTTTTTCAAAAGTAATGTTTTATTGATCACAATAGTGTCTGCAAAACAATGACTAAAACATGCAATTTCTGCAAAAATATTCCTTCTTGTTGTGTTTTTCATCTTTTCACTTTTTTGTTCTTTTGACTATTTTACTTTCACTTTAGAAAAAATTCAATGTTGGTGAAAGTATTTTCATTTCCTCTTTTTACCATTTTACTGTCTCTGTAATTACTTTTACTATTTACCTTTGACTGCTCTGTAACTTCATTTTAACTTTCATTCTGACTTTTACCTGATACACTTTAACCACTGATACTCTTTAACTGTTATGCTCTCTAACCGTTCTTTACTGTGTCCTTTTACCTTCAATGTGTAGTTTAGGTTTTTACTGTCTGTTTCAACAGTAAATCGTTTAATATCCTGTTTCCTTTGCTTGTCTTTCAACTGTATGTTTTATCTTCCATGTTTGTTTGAATAGATTTGATAACACTCTTGGAGTAAACAAGTCTTATGACTAGTATTAAGACTGTTTATCCAAGGATGTGGTCTTCTGATCACCTGTAAAAAAAAACAAATTGTTAAGAAAGCATTGGTTTGAAGGGGAGGTCGAAAAGGTTTCATTTTATTTTGAGAGGTCTGTGGAGTGAATCTAGAATGATTTTTGGGAGCTAAACGATGTTCGAATTGGTTAACAGAGGCTTCAGGTGGCACAGCTGGGTTACAAAGGGTTTTACTGCACAATTAGGCGAAAATGAGAAACACTAGGGTGTTTGTGTTTAAATGGGTAAACGGTTGATATTGGAGGGTAAGATTTGAATGAACAGTTGACAGATGGCGTTGACTTGACGATGTGAAGTTTTGTCGTTAGTGGGAGGCGGTAAGCGGTTTCTATCGCATCGCTTATGAGGGAAGGCAGTTTTAGGCAGAAGGGCAGCGATGCGATACAACAAATGACACGTAGCATGACACTGTTTGAAAACCGCTTGGCCATTGTGCGTTATATTTCGTACGCGGATGGCCAGCAAAATGGATGAGGGACGTAGATCTTTGATGGGTCGATCGGACGGTCGACGGGACAGGGAGATGGAGGGGAATTAATGGCGCGGGCCCAATGTAATTAACTGTTAATTAAACCCATCGGGTGGAATTCAATTGGCTGGGGTTATTAATTAATCATGTGGATTAATTAATCCCTGGTGCGGTGGATGGCCGGGAATTATTTTATTTTTATTTTTAAACATATATAATATGTTTAAACGCTTTTTCATATATTTTATTTATATAGCAATTAAATCAATGCGATTTATTTACTATAGGGGGCAGAATAATCATATAGATATATTTAGCCAAAAGGGATTGTAATGTGGGTTTTTAATTTGAATAAAATAGGAATTAAATATTGTTGGCTAAAAATTCATAATATAAGGGTTTTGGGGATATTAATATAAAAGGATTTATATACATAGGACAAGGTTATTTCAATAAGAAGTTAATAAATAAAATTAGAGTTAATATGACAATGTGAACTCAAAATACTTAAATATAACCAAGAAAGTGAAGATTCAAAAGTAAATGGCATTATTATACTTTCATCACTTAGACTTACAATAAAAAGTGATTTTGAGGGCTTTTCATGAAATATTGAAGGATTTTCCTAAGTAAAATGGGATTTTACTTAGGAAAAGATTTTAAGCGGTGAATGAATGTGATAATGGATGATTTCAAGTACTTAGGCTTTTTTCAATTATTGGGCCACGGGTCCGGTCCCTCCAAAAGTCAAGGAAATGCCTTGAGCTCCTCTAATCTTTAAATGCCTTAGCACTTTAGGGGAAATTAGTGAAATCTTTAAGGGAAAATGAAGGGGAAGTTAATAATCTTGAATTTGCTTTGCTGTGAACTTTTTCCAATGTAGTATCTGCCTTTGCACTTGTAATGAAATTAAAATTGAATACATTTGGAACCATCATTCATCACATGTAATTCTACAACAACATCTACCTACCCTACCTACTTACTCTACCATTTTTTCTTCTTTATTAGGGTGCACTTAGACTGGAAAACCCTTATCAATCTTCTTTTTCTTTTACATGGCAAACCTATCTAAGTCTACACTTATTACATCCAAGGGCTCAGATTAAACTGTTGAGCACCTTTTATTAACTCTACCTATCTACTTATCTGCCAAGATTAAACTGTTTGGTCAGATATTTATTCTCTATTCTACAACATGAAATTGAAAAATAAATGAGTCAAGTTTTGACTCTTCATAGATTGTGGCAAAAGTTTGACAAGCTGCACACAATTTTGTTTATTACATCAAAGCAAAAGGTAGTGGCATTTGCAGTTGCACACTTTCCTTGGCATTTCTTTTGATGGGGTTCATTTTCTTTCACTTTTTTGACCATTTTATTCTTTTCACCCTTTGATTTTCTTTTAGGGTATACCCTCTTTACACATTTTTTTAAAATTTTTTGATTTTTTTGAAAATATGGAAAACATTTGCAACAAGGAAAGGAATGAACATATTACAGAGCTCATCAAGTCAATCATGAAATATGACACCTATTGGTATAGGAGTCTAACAAGATGGTCAGGAAAAGATCTTGGCTGTTGGATCTTTTGAACGAACGGTTGAGTTTTAACAGATGGGGCAAGTTATTGATGGAGGAAAAGATAATGCAGGAAGAACGGGCGGAAGAATGAAGCTCGATGGCCATTGATCTACAGAGATCAACGGTCCAAATTCATTCTAAAATTTATATGTTGGGAATGAAAAACAAAGGAAAAAAGGGGTTTGGAAGAGGGTTTAGGACCTTTTAGCACCCGATTGTGGGGCGTTAGGTTGTATGAAATAGAAGGCCAACAGAGATAAGCCCTTGGGGGCTTAAGACTATTATGGCGCCTTAGACTATTTTTTAGGCCCAAAAACAGGGTTTTTGAGTTAAAATAGGGGTTTCAAGAGGTTAAAGGACGTATTTTTAAACCAAAGAAAAGGGAAATATAAGGTTTAAAGGGGGGTTTTGATGACTTAGGGGTTAAATGAAGGGTTTTTAGAAGGGTTTTATGAAGGAAATAAGGATGAAATGGGGTTTATTTATGAGTAAAGGAGGAGTGAAAATGATGAAAAATGGGGTTTTAAGCAGTCTTTCTCTTGGTAAAATAGCAGGTTCTTTAGGATTATGAGGGAAACAGCAGTGAAGATTAACTCAAAGGGTAAAGATCTTCATAAGACTTTAAGAACTAACAATTTGGAGATGAATTGTTTCTTAAGGGCTAAAAAAGATTTAGCCACCATTTGATATGACAAATTTGTATAGATGGCTAAGACGCAATGCTGGTGCAAATGCACATTGCCAAGTGCTGAATGTGCAGCGCCAAGGAATTTTTCCCAAAATTATGCTCGAAAACTCACAAATTTTTCCCTTTGCTAAATGCTTCTAATATTTTGAAAGTCAACAATGATTCTCTTGAAGTGTTAAATGACCTTTATAGTGAAGTGGAATTTAATTTGACTTGAAAAACCCACTTTCTAATGTTTTAAATCCTTTTCCTTTGTCAATGATACTCTTTGACACTTTTTTTTATTGCACGTTGCTAAAGTCATCAAGTTGGCTTTTCTTTTGCTCATTGAGGCTTGACATGTTGATCTTTTCCACCCTATTTGGACACCTTTTTCAAATCTCTAAGTGCATAAAGTTCTTGACATCAATCATCAGTGTTGTCTTCTAATTTCTCTATAGCCCTTTCAAGCTCATTCATTTCTGTCCAGTTCACCTTACCCTTTTCCCATATTACATCAATATTTTCTGATAGACTTTCTTCATTTTTGGCCTTGTGTGCTTCCTCCATGTCATTTTCTTGCAAGTAATCACTACTTTGGCACTAAAATGGACTATCAATTTTATAACATGTGTCATCTACAAGACCAAGTTGTTCCCCTTTCCCTTGATGTACATTTTTTTCTGTAATATTCCTAATTATTCCTAAGCTAATAGGAATATTCATTTTGTTTTTCTTTCTTTGTTTAAAGAATAAATATGTAAAGGAGGTTCATAAAACTCCTAATAAAAGAATAAATCAATGTCCAATGTGAACAAGGCTAAATCTGGGCCACTTGTATAAACACACTTGAGTGTGAAAGAGACTGAATCAATTGACGAAGTCAACCAGGACCAAGTCAACAATGTTGTCTAGATGCAATGAATCTTCTAGAGGGACAACGCAATTCAAGTTGGAGGCTACACATGTGAATGGGGCTAAATCATTGAAGGTGGTTTAGGGTTTACAATCTCTTGATCGTATAAAAGGATGAGGAGGGCAACATGTTGAGGTTGTTCATGATATGATATTTTGATATATTGTTTGTTTAGACATATATATTTATTAGCTATTTAACCTAGATTGAAAATGTTGTTTAGCATTGGGATTTCCTGTTTAGGAGTTCCACCTCTTTCCATTGAGTAGCTCTTGGAATAGTTTGTACTACATAGTCCAATATCTGGTTTGAGACCAAGCTTCTCCTTTCAACTACAATTCATGTCCTATTTAGGGTGTGATTTTCTTTTCAAGCTGCAACAAGTGGAGGCTAGATCTATTCAGATATAGGCCATACTAGTGCCTCTTTTCAGTGGGAAAGTCATCTATTCCATTGGCGAGAGTGTATTATATGATTGGAGCTTCAGATCTACATCTTGGCATCAGGTCAAACTCTACATCAAGCCTATAGTGCATTTTATGTCCCTGGACTACGTTATTTGCAAGTGAGGAGTTGCACGGTGTTTTGGAAACTATTTGGAGGAGAGATCACCGGTTTAAAGGAGCCTTCCTTACACTATGGTGATCCATGGATTAGCCATCTAATCCATGTATGTTTCAGATATTATCTATTCATAGATGTATTTTCTTTAGAAATTTTGAATCATTCTGTAGATTTGCTATAGTAGATATCATATCTACTCCATGTACTTCATTTTCTGCTGAAAACCCCAAGGGGATCTGAAAGAGGAACCTTTCTACTGTAAAGATCTGATATGGCTCTAAATTTTTGTACACATATCTTCTCTAGATCTAATATGTGATATAATACTGTAGTACACTCAATAAAATAATTATTTCAAGCCTTTGCAGTCATCTCTATGTGTTGCAATGCCTCATTCTTAAGGGTTTCTTCATCAAATCTTCCATTTTCTTCATGTTATGAGAAATAAAACTCCAGACGTGATGTTTGCATCATATTATATCATAAATCCTATTTAAAAGACGTGTTGCATGCTTTATAATTTTTCTGTTTAGTCAAGCCAAGGGAATTCAGTCTTTTTGAGCCATATCGGGAATGGCAGATTTGTTTAACTTAGCTAGAGTTATTTTTTTTCGCTAAAATTTGGTATGTGAGTCCCACATGACCAAAGCTAAGGGATCCCACTGTATATTTCCCTTATTTTTATGAAAACATCTGAAAATGACATTTTTAGGGCTGAAATAATTGTTTTTCCCCACTTTTCGGATCATGGAAGGAAAGATAAGTTAATGTTGTAGCTCCAATTGATGTATATGTGTTTTTCACACCTATTTTAAGCTTATTCATCATTGCAAGACCATAATAAAATTTATGTATTGCTAAAACCCTGTTTTTGGATACTACAGTGGTATAAAAGCATGATCTTTGGCTCAGCCTGTGAGCTTCAAGCCAATATGTCTTTTCAAGGACAAAAGATACAAAAGAAGAATATTGATTACATTGAAGACACAAAAGAAAAGGGTAAAACCCCTTTATTTGGAATAATTAAAGGGAAATAGTTCTCAAAAAATCTGTTCCAAACTTTGCATGAGCTTAAAGGAAAAATCAAAGAAATAAAGAGGGAATAGACTGTAATTTCATCTAAATAAATCACAAGGAAGTGGCCTATTTTTTCTGAGAAAGAAATTTCCATGGCTCTTTGAAAGGTGGCACCCAAATTCATTAATCCAAAAGGCATTTTCATATGAATGAAAGTGCCCCAAGGAGTAGTGAAGGTTGTTTTTAGTTGGTCATCAGGAAGTACCAATATCTGATTATATCCTGAAAAGCCATCTAGCAAAGAAATCCTCTTGGAACTGAATACCCTTTGTAAGACGTGCTCCATTTTAGGCAAGGGATAGTTGTCCTTTAATGAGGATTTCTTCAAGTTCCTATAGTCAATACAAAGCCTTATTTCTCCTATTTTCTTTCTTACAGCTACAAGATTAGATACCCACTCTGAGTATCTCACATGGACAATAATTCCAACATCATACATTTTCCTAATTTCTTTCTTGACCAGAGGTAACTGCACAGGGTTTATTTTGTGTAATTTTTGCCTAAACAGTTTCTGGTTTTCTTTAAGTGGTATCTTGTGCTGAATGGTTTCTGTGTCATATGCCTTTAAATCCTCATAGCTCCAAGCGAATACATCAGAAAACTCTTTAAACAACTCAATATATTTCAATTTCATGTCAGCTGGCAATGTTTTAGCTAACTTGATCATTTTAGGCTTGTCTTTACTTCCTATATTGCATTCCTCAATATCAGATTCAGTGGGTTCTATTGTTGGTTTCTTCGCAACACCATTAAAATCAAACAAGTCTTCTAGAGTTGCTAGTCCTTTGGGTAAGCCTTTGTCTTTAGACTGTAGTACCTCTATGTCTTCTCTTTCTGAGTTTATGTACTATTCTGTTTGATTTTCAAACTCTCTGGTTAGAAGATTTATTTCTTCAATGGGAGAAGGTTCTTTTTCAACAGTTTGTTCCTCATTAAGGCAGTCTTTATCATACTTTGAGTCTGAATTTGGCAATTCAAAATCATTTCTGAACTGCAGGAAGTCCTCTATCTATTTATCTCCCTCAAAGACCTACTAATACTTTTCATTGTCTAGGACAGCTAGTCTATATTTCACTTGGACTATGAACTGTTTGTTGTCATAGGATCTTTGACATGAACTAGAAGCACAAGCTAAACCATTGGCAAGAATGTTTTGGTTTCTAGGGACAAAGACAAGTTCATATTCCTCAAAAATTTTCAAAAGGTCCATGGCATCATTTCTATAGGCTCTTAGTATTGGATGTTTGGCATTGTACTCTCCATTTATTTGCCTAATGATCAGTTCAGAATCTCCATGAACAACTATCCTCTTGGCTCCTAATTTATTCAGTAACTGTAGTCCTAAGAGGAGTGCTTCATACTCTGCTATGTTATTTGTGCATTGGAATTTTAGCTTGTATGAATGGCTTTCAGTGTAATTATTCTCAGTGTTGTGAAGCCACACACCTGCTCCTACACAAGTTTTATTACAAGACCCATCAAAACTCCTACTCCAAAGAGGGCTAGTTTTGGGCTTGTTGTTGTTTTCATTCCTATCCCCTTTTTCCTCTGTGTTGTCACTATCGTTATGCAGTTTTATGGGTTCTGCAATATGTTTATGTTGGTCTTGTTCCTTAAATTTTTCATGGAGTTGAGGCCTTTCTTCTTGACTCTCATGATTTTCACTAAGCTGTTGGACAATGGGTTGTTCATACTCTCTTTTTTGTTGGCTGTAAATTTCATATTTGGAAAATTGTTTGAGAGCCTCTCCCTCCCTATTCCCTCCTTCCATGTTTTCTGATATGTTGGGTGATTTCTCACTTTCCAACTCTAGTTCATCAAATCTTTCATCATTGTAAAGAATGAATGAGTCTAGGCCTGTATGGAAATAATAAAGAGGGGAATTTTCTGATTTTTCTTGACTACTCACCATAAATTTCATGTGTGATTCCCTATAAAGTCTTCTAAGTTGACTGAAGACAGGGATGGGGACATATGTCATGTCCATTTGCATGGTACCTTCAAGATTAGCACCCCATGATCTTGAAAGAAGCATGCCATATTTTGGGGGCACATTAGCCACTACCACATCCATCACTATGCATTTGGCTGGGATTTGGGTCAAGTTTACACAGAGATCTTTCATTAGGCCTAAGGCCTTTTACCCTACTAGAGTCAAAAGAATAAAAATCTTTATATGGTCTGGTTATCTCAAGGCCTAATCTCTCCATGATTACTTTTGGCATGAGATTATGTGAAGCCCCTGAATCATGCATAGCATTGTGTAAAATCTTATCATGGATATTCAAACTAATGTAGAAAGGATGGACCACTCCTTCTTGGAACTTTCCTTCAATTTTAGGACCAAATAAAAGGGTTGGATGATCATCATTTAGGTTGAGAGAGTCATTATTTTCTTCTATATTCAAAGATTTCAACACCTTACATTTATATACATCTCAAGTGACTAATTCAGTGAGGGGGACAGAGATATTGATTTTAGCAATTTCATTTTCCAAACTGAAAGAGAATTGATTCTTTGAAAGGCTCAAATCTCTCTTGTTAGTCACTAAATTATCAACAAGGTCAGCTTGCTGGTTTTTACTATGTACATCAGTTGCAACTATTTTTATAGGGGTACTAGCTGAAGTGCTAGTGCTGTTAGGGTCAACACTCTGTTTATCAGTGGTTTGAGTGCTTTTCCATTCATTTTTACTAGAAATTTTAGCTGTTGTTTTGTTGTTTTCAGTAGCCCTTCTGACCATCGTTTCAGATATGTTTTTAACAACATTTTCAGAGGTCTTTGTTTGGGGAGTTTCCTGGTTCTTTTTTCTCCGGAGGTCATATTGTCTATAGACCTCCATGATGGAATTCTCAAAGCCTTGCCTATAGTATTCAAATTCTAAGCTTTCATTAACATAATATGTATATGTGGCCTGGTCATCCTCTGTGAAAAGGTAGGGGCTTCGTTACTTACTCCCAGCATGTTTATAAAAGTTACCTCTTTCTCTTCTATCATTCCCTCATCTTCATCAACATAATTTTCTTGAAATGGAGGTTTGATTTGTTGATCATTATCTCTTTGTCTAATCTAAGGGAGGTTTCTCCTAAAGTTCTGGTTCTAATTTTCAGGGTGGTTCCTATTCTAAGCATTTTCTTGGATATTCAGCCTCTCCACCATTATTTCTAGCCTATCCACACTCTTGGCTAGAAGGTTTGAGTTTGAATTATATGTGGAAGGTGCAGCTTCATCCTTATATGATACTTTATTTTCGTTCCTCATCCTAGCTCTTTTCTCAATCAGATTTACTTCCACACTAAGAGATCCCTTCTACATGTCTTCTAAAGTTAAGGGATCCCTTTCTCTTAGCTGATAGGCCATTTCAGAATCAAATCCTTTAGATAATTTGGCCAAAGCTGAGCCTTGTGGAGGTTTCAAATCTGGGGGTAGTGCATTATAAACACTATTGAATCTAGTGCAATAATTTTGAAAACTTTCCCCAGTGTTTCTCTTGAGGTTGTTGTTATCTAAAAGTATTTGGAGAGGGTTTTTCCTAATTTCCCATTTTTTTATGAATGTTTGATGTAAAGAAGGGAGATCATTTATACTATTAGGAGTTAAACCCTTAAACCATTCTTGGCTTCTCTTCCTAAACTTTGGGCAAATATTCTCATCTTAATGGTCTCATCTTCTATTTACATATAATCACAGGCATCGTTCATCTTGTCTACATGCTGTTGAGTAGTAGTGGGTTCATTTCTGGTGAAATGGGGAATTTTGGACTGATATTCATTGGGTAAAGGAACCAGAGGTTATGGTAACATTAGTGGAGCTTACCATGCTGCCATGCTAGGAATTTGTGGGAGGAATGGAGTGGTTTGAACAGTGGGTATATGGCTGACATAAGTGCTTGGACCAACAAGAGACTGTTGAGCAGATTTGGGGTGAGAGAAACCAAAGTTATGAATGAAATGAAGATCAAAAGGTTTGGATGGAGGGGTTTCTCTGCTGCTAATATGTTGGCCACTATGTTGTGGTGAACTTGGAGGCTCAAAGTCTGTCTCATCTATACCACTAAGTAACTTGGTTCTTGGTAAAATTATTGAAAAGGGTAAGTCGACTTGGGTATCTAATAGAGCTGTAAAAACTTTAGGCACAGAGTTAGCTCTATGAATGGGTCTAACAATAATTTGATCCCTATATACAAGAGACTTCCTAAGGATGCTTTCTGGATTATCAACTATCTTAGGAGGATTTGGGTCAGGATAGGCTTTGGTATGAATTATTTTTTAAGACAGTATGTTAAGATTTAGACCCAAAGAAAAGAAAGTTAGCCCTATATGACAATATTTTAGAGGCAAACTAGTCTTTAACAAAGAAAACTTAATCCTCAAAGTTTTCTAATCCTGGGTGTGCATGATGTTTTAATGGTAGTGTGGGCTATCCCAGTGGAATATTTATGAAACCAGGGGTAATCAGTAAGCCTACTGATCACCAGTGGAGTCGCCAAGTGGATGATTTCAAATATTTTATAGCGGGCTACTGTCCACCATCAACAATTAACTTCCAATATAAGGATGTTGTGGGTCTTCTGAGCTCTTAAGGATGTCTAAGATGCAATTTACTCAGATTTCCCCAGTAGAGTCTCCATTTATGTTGGAGTCCTATGATTTGGCAGATTGGCATACCAAATGACAAGGCAACATCAGAACCACTTTGGAATCCTAGGATCTAGTCCTTCTAGATTCAGAGAGGGATCTCTCCATATGTGTTTTAGAATGATATGATTTTAAAGCTTATGATATGTTATTAGGCTAGTTATGAAGTACAAGGGGTTTTTTTGTTTGTTTTTGGTTGGGAATCATTAACTGAGAAGGTCATGTGAAGTGTGAAGGAGGGAATAAATTGAAGGATATCTTAGCATGGGAAGATAGGTCAAGAAACAGTGCTAAACCATTGGGCTATGGAGTCATAAAAGGTTTTACTTGCACAACAACTATTCAAGGGTTTCCATAGGGCAAGTCATATATATCAGAAGATATTTTAAGTTGAGTTTGTGGTATGGTACATTAAGAAGTGTGGTGAAAGAAGCAAACCTATAGGGAAACAAAGGGCAACCTATGATCAGGTAAGGAATTTTAACCTATCCTTCTTTCGACATACTCTCAAGGGTAGAAAAAATTTAAGATAAACATAAAAAGTAGCCTAAGATCAAGTAAGGACCTTTAACCTATCCTTCTTTCGGCATATACTTGAGGGAAATCTTCAAAACGACTGTTTAAGACTAAACAAGGGATAGGGCTAACCATAAAATTCCTTAATTAGGACTCTACTTAGCATGCAGTGAAAATATCATTAAAGAACAACATCTCAAGTTCTACTCAGCAAGACATGGGCCCACCAACATTCCTTGACTGGTTATACTCTATTGATTCATTCTCAAACACACATTTTAGAAGAAAACATAAAGATAAAGCTTATCAATCAAAATTAGGGTACTTTTAGAAGTAAATCCTAATCTATATTTTTTGTTCTTTATCAGAGAATATGAACACAGTGGAAACATAAGGAGAATAACAATTATAGTAAGAATAACATCACCAATGATTTAGATCAAGATCCAGTGAATCTGCTTGTCTATTTGATGTCCAAGACCAGTTACATACTCAAGTCCAATGGATTTCTACAGCCTGATACTTCTCTTTGTATCCTACTATATTACAGCTACTCAACAACTCTTACTCAATAACAGTTCAACAATTAACAATTTTCTAGCCCTTTACAATGAGTTTCATGTGAATACATATAGGTGAGAGAGGAAGAGTGTCGAAGGAAAGATCATAAATATCAGCTAAGACAGAGTGGGAGAGGTATTCGAATGCCCATTCTACTTAATGACCATTGCATTAATTGATTGTACCATTTTAGTAGTTTTTGTCTTTGAGGCATATCTGGTAGGTTGGTAATAACTCCGAAGTGTGTTCTTTGAAGATAACAGTGGCCGAAGTACTCTGTTTGACCTCTGAGACAAGTAACTATCATATTTTGGTTCTGAGGCCTCCCATGACTATGCAATAATTTCTCTAACAGTCTAAAAGAGGTTATGTCATCAGGATGGTTGTCAAGGTGTCTTTGAAAAGTAAATTAGATTACAGGTGTCCTTTCTGGTCTTCGGAGGAGTAAATAGTCTTGATGGTCTAGCAATTAAGGTGGTCTTTTGTTGATTTGTCATGATTTGTGGCTTTAAACACTGATTTTGGCTTTGGTTGTTCTTTAAAGCCTCTCTAATCATCTTTAACCTTTATGTCCTTGCTGAATTTATTCCCTTCGATTATTTGTCTTTTTGCTTTATCCTTCATTCTCTTGATCACTGAACATCTTCACTATTTTGGTGTACAGGTGGCTACTTGGAGGGTTTGATTGAAAAGCCGATATCACAATTTATCGACTAAAATTTGGAAATCATCTCCTTTTGTCCCTTTTCTACATTAGTTAGGCCACAGAGGATCGTCACCCTCCTCCTCTGTCAACATTTCTTGACTGTGGGCTGGATTTTACGAACAACCGCCATTAAACCTAAACAAACCACAAAACTGTTATAAAAACCTGCACGATTTGGATTAACTGCTTTAGAGGGCTTTAGCGGAGGTGGAGGAGTAGTGCAGAGGAGGTGGAATGCAGGTGGAGGTATAAAATTTGCATTGGTTCGAAGAACTAAAAAGCGGTATTGGAAAATGGGCAGTGGTTTTCGCGTGAGGTGAAGGTGGTAAACGGTTTGGGACTGATCGAATGTGATACGGTCTGGTGGCTGACACATGTCCCCTGAAAAACCACCTATTTTGCATTAAAAACACACCAAGGGGGGGGGGGGGGACGATTTTTTGCACGATAAAATCCTAGCCATCCAATCTGCGAGGAGACGTGCAGATTGATGGTCCATGCGTTGCATGATACAACACCAAGGCATGGGGAGAAGATGGAGTGGGGCCAGGGTGCGACGAGTTCTGGGTCGTTGGATCTAGGGGGGTCAGATCAATGGTTGTGATTAGCTACATGGGGTCTGGGGTGTACGGAAGGATCTCGTCGACGGGGTGCCTCAGCAGTGAATGGGGAAATACTGGCCGTCGGATCGGGAGAAAATAAACAGTGGAGATTAATTGCAGGGGGACTGGGGAGTACGGGCCACCTTGGTCGGATGCCCCTGCAATGAACCTGCGTCATTAATATGGGAGGAATGGATGGTCTAGATTTAATTGGAAGATCTGAGATTAAAGATGGTGGATGAGGGGTCAGGGGGATGGCAAAGTTGCAAGGAAGCGAGGGCCATTAGATCTTGAGGATCAATGGCAAAGATTAAATCGGAGAATGGCAGAAAGAAGGGCTTGGCAATGAGGAAATGGGGATCGTCGATGTGCGATGGCCGATGCGATAATGCGATGTGTCGATGGAGCATGGACCGTCCGTTATAAAACAAGATCAATGACAGAGATTTACTTAGGGGATCAACCATCAGCGAAGAAAAGGATTGCGGGCATGACCCTTTGCGGTTTGCGATGGAGCGTGGGCCATCATATGGTTGCGATCAACAGCTGAGATCTGCTCGAAGGATTAGCCATCAATGGAATAAAATGCAAGGGGAAAGAGGAAACGGGGAACCACAATGGTCGATAGCCGATGGGCTTAGTGCTCAGTCACGGAGCCAGTCGTACGGTGGAAATGGGGGCTATGGCTTAAGCGAAAGGCGCTTAAGGCCTAAATTTGAAAGGAGCAGAATTAGGCCGAATTGAAGGGTTTTTGAAGGTTTTTAAAGGTTCCAATAGATATAAAGAAGGGATTAAAACCAAATAAAGGGGACTCAAATGGTTTTAAAGGGAATTTTAAAGGAATTGGAGGGATTTTAAACAGGAAAATATGAATGGAAGAGGGGTTCAAAGCAGTTTTTCTTCAAGACAATTGTAGGGCTTTGTGAAGACATCAATGAGATGGACCCTTTGGACCAATGGACACAACAAGGCTTCAAGAAGTCATATATTTGCTCCAAATTTGTTTCTTGAAGACTAATAGACCTGTTCTAGCCATCACAGTATATGAAAAATTTATAGATGGCTAACACACCCTTGTTTATTTCAAGGGGTTTCAATTCATGAGAAGGAGACTGAACTATACAACAAGGGAAGGGACACATCAGTCCAACCATCCATACAGTCTACTTCAGATCTAGATGTCTCTTTACATGGAGGAATTCCACCAGGGAGACCCCCTAATGAAAAGAATAATAAAGTGTTCTCTCAACTTTGTGCATCAATGAAAAATTTGGCTAAGGATGGAGCCTTGAGGGGAGCTACCACAACACTGAGATCTATTGATGGATTCCAAGGAGAGCTAAACAATTTTCTGAAATTGATTTTTCTATTTCTCACTCATCTATTTGTGCTGGTAAATAATAATTCAAAGATCCATGATGACACTAGCATGATGTCAATGGCCACTCCATAGACTTGGGGAAGCAAATGATATCCCTCCATAAGGATATTTCTGAAGGAAGCAAGAGGGTACCAACACTCTTGTGTGCATGGGCTAAAATATGGAGATTTTGGAAGAGATATGTCTTTCAAAAGAATATTGATCTTCCTATTTTTCAATCTTGTCTTGCACAAGATCAGCTGCAAGGGACGCAACAAGGATGGAGCTTCAATACTTCCCCATGTGACTTTGGCATTAAGCATGTCAAAGAGGATAGAGATGATGTGATAGCTACTTCATTCCTTAACTCTACAAGACTGTCTTAATTGAGGAGACTAGATCCATATTGGGAGGCCCAACTCTTGGTAGAATATTCCAGGAACCTCTTCACTTGTAAGGCTCTTGATGGGAAAATGGAATATAGGAGGTATAAGGTGGTTGATGGAGTCATTTACTTTCATGATCAGATCTATTTGGCTAAAGAGTCAAAATTAAAAGACCAACTACTATGTGTAGCCTATGATATCCTACTTTCTACCCCCACTGTTTTCATTAGAACACACTGTATTATCTCAGATGGATTCATGTGGGAAGGCTTTGAAGAAGACTTATATCATCATTATCAAAGATGCATGTATCACATGAAGATGGAGCAGCAATATAACTCTATGGAAGAGTTAGTTAAACCCTCTCCTTCTCCTCTTGAGGAATGAGATAGATCTGTGCACCTCCCCACTTGTTGGAGGAGGACTATTGGTGAAGAGCATACTTATGTAAATCATGTTTTACTTTATGATTGTATGCTTTCTTTTACTATGTATATGTAGGCCATGACTCCTAAGAGGAGTGCTATACCTTATAAACTTCATGGCCAACTTTGGGCCAAAACTATTGTTGATTATGGCCACTCCCTTCATAAACAAAGGGAGATTTTACAGAATTATGGGTGCTTTCCTAAGGCACCAAATATTTCTTCCACTTTTAGCCATGGAGATATGTTATGGGTAGAAATTAAGTGATGGGGAAAACACTCACCACATCTGAATTGGATGCAAGTAGGAGAAGTCCTACGCTGGTTGCTATTGGGTGAGTATGGGTACTACCCAAGGTTTCATATTTTCTTGTCTCATGCCTTGTATCTCAATCGAAGGATGCATAAGAAGAAGGCATGGTTGCTTTGGTTGACAAGAAGAGATTTTGGACATCCCATGTTAAATTTAATTTCCATGTATTGTCTTATGATTGGGACGTGTCTCATGTATGTACATGTATTTATGTTCGGAATGTATTTCATGATCATGTATGTACTTGGATTTGGGAGAAAACGTAACTCTCTCATGAGGTGGCATAGGAGAGCTTATTTATATCATGATGATGATGATGCTCTGATATTTGTTGGGAACATGAGAGGAGGGATGACACATTGGTTGAGTGTGTCCTTTGGGAATGAAATATCCCATATTAATTCATGCTTCAAGAGGAGGATAGAACATTGTGTGGCTGCTACATTATATCATTTGTTCTCTTATGCTAGAAGCCATATGTTGGGCTTATGTCATTGGAAGAAGTCTCTCACTTGGGAGAATTTGCAGCAAGACATGTGTTGTTTGAATCATATTCATCGAACACCTATTACACTCTACTATTTCCAAGCTTTTAAGAAGATTTTTACAGCAAGAAGGTGGTGGGATGGCCACTTATTGTACTATGATTTGAGGCAGCAAGATGAAGAACAACGCTGGTCTCAAGGGAAGAACTATTGTCACCATCCAATATATCATATGAAACTTAGTCCATGTTTCTTTTGGAGCACATATGGTGAAGATACCCTATTCACTAGATGCATGGAAGATTGGGCAAGGAGGCTCACTAGAATCCATGAAGGGAATCATGAAGTTCCAAGTATATTTTGGCTTCATGAGGACTATATTATTTTAGCACAGGATCATTATAGTATTTTAGCACAGGATCATTAGCTCCATATTTATCATAAATGGATGGAGAGATAGTGTAATTTGAGTATTCTTATCTCTCATTTCCAGCCATGTAGCCCCTACACATTGCATAAGGTGGGGATTGGTGACTATTTCTTTGAGCTGTCAAGGATGGCTCACTTTGTTTGGATGATAGCATGGAGGTTTAAGTTTCTCATGGGGGTTGAAGAACCCACTATTCACCATCTCTCATGCCTTGAGAATGCCAATGGATAGCATGTGATTCTTTCTATGTATCTCCCACTACTTCATGATGACATCTATTTGGTTCATTCAACAAAAGAAAACTTGTATTCTTGGGAGGAGACAATTCCATTGGATATTTTGCAAAGTCCTTGTGAGTTGCTTGATGACAAGAAACATTTTAGAGGGAAGGACTGTAATATTCCTAATTAGTCTTAAGCTAATAGGAATATTCAATTTGTTTTTCTTTCTTTGTTTAAAGAATAAATATGTAAAGGAGGTTCATAAAACTCCTAATAAAAGAATAAATCAATGCCTAATCTGAATAAGGTTAAATCTAGGCCACTTGTATAAACACACTTGAGTGTGAAAGAGACTGAATCAATTGACCAAGTCAACCAGGACCAAGTAAACAATCCTGTCTAGATGCAATGAATCTTCTAGAGGGACAACACAGTTCAAGTTGGAGGCTACACATGTGAATGGGGCTAAGTAATTGAAGGTGGTTTAGGGTTTACAGTCTCTTGATCTTATAAAAGGAAGAGGAGGGTAGCATGTTGAGGTTGTTCATGATATGATATTTTGATATATTTTCCATTTATACATATATATTTCTTTTTTGTTTAGCCTAGATTGCAAATGTTGTTTAGCATTGGGATTTCCTGTTTAGGAGTTCCACCTCTTTCCATTAAGTAGCTCTTGGAAGAGTTTGTACTACATATTCCACTATCTGGTTTGAGACCAAGCTTCTCCTTTCAAATAAAATTCATGTCCTATTTAGGGTTTGATTGTCTCTGCAAGCTGCAACAAGTGGAGGCTAGATCTATTCAGATCTAGGCCATACTAGTGCCTCTTTTCAGTGGGAAAGTCATCTATTCCATTGGAAAGAGTATATTAGCTGATTGGAGCTTCAGATATACATATTGGCATCAAGCCAAACTCTAAATCAAGCATACAATGTGTTTTATGTCCCTAGACTGCGTTATTTGAAAGTGAGGAGTTGTAGGGTGTTTTGGAAACTATTTAGAGGAGAGATCTCTGGTGTAAAGGAGCCTTCCTTACATTGTGGTGATCCATGGATTAGCCATCTAATCCATGTATGTTTCAGATATGATATGTTCATAGATGTATTTTCTTCAGAAATTCTAAATCATTCTGTAGATCTCCTGCAGTAGATATCATATCTACTCCATGTACTTCATTTTCTGCTAAAAATCCCAAGGGGATCTGAAAGAGGAGCCTTTCTAGTGTACATATATGATATGGATCTAAATTTTTGTACACATATCTGCTATAGATTTGATATGTAATATATTTCTATATTACACTCAATAAAATAATGTTTTCAAGCCTTTGCAGTCATTTCTATGTGTTGTAGCACCTCATTCTTGAGGGTTTCTTCATCAAATATTCCATTTTCTTCATGTTTGGAGTAATAAAACTCTAGATATTATGTTTGCATCATATTATATCAGAAATAATATTTAAAATACGTTGTGCATGCTTCAAAAACTTTCTGTTTAGTCAAGCCATGGGAATTCAGTGTTTTTGAGCCATATCAGGAGTGGGTGATCTGTTTAACTTATCTAGATTTATTTGTTTTTGCTAAAATTTGGTATGTGACTCCCACATGACCAAATATAAGGGATACCACCGTTACTTTCCCTTATTTTTACGCAAATATCTGAAAATGACATTTTTAGGGATGAAATAGTTGTTTTTCCCCACTTATCGGATCATAGAAGGAAAGATAAGTTGATGTTGTAGCTCCAATTGATGTATATGTGTTTTTCACACCTATTTTAAGCTTATTAATCATTTCAAGACCGTAATACAACTTATGTATTGCTGAATCCCTATTTTGGGATATTACATTTTCATTCAGGAGTAAACTGTCTACATCATTAGTACTTTCTGCTGAGAAATCTTCCAACACCTCTACAGAAGTGCTAAAATTTGTCCCACTTTTCTCACTTGCAGGTTATGAACTAAGAAGATGATCCTCCTTGTAAATTTTAGGTCCTTCTTGAATAACCATGTCTCGACATTCTATTATATCTGAGCCAAATTCTAGCAAAGGAAAACCAGTGCTTGAAACATCCAAGGATTTATGGGAGACAAAAGAATTCTTGTCATAATAAATCATTCTCATATGTGTGCTGACCTCATTGGAATGAAATGAAGACTTTGAAAAATGAAAAGCCCTAATGATCTAATAGGAGTGCTTTTTGACCTGATTTTGAATGAAATTTGACTTAAAAAATTTTAAGTGAAAAGAGAATTTCCAAAAGTGCTATTATGCTCAAGGGGGCATGGGAATGAGTTAGCAACAAGAAATCTTAAGAGAGAGGGTGGAGTTTATTTATAGGGGTAAATGGGGAAATAAGGTTTTAGGTAGGAAAGAAGAATGAAAATGAGAGGTATAAGCTCATAAATAGTCTTTTAAGAGAAACAGGGTGACCATGAGATGGAAAATTGATAAATAGGGAAAATGTTTTATGAAGATAATGAAGGTGGTGATATTTCTAAAACTCAAAATATTCAAGGAATATTGTTTTCAGAAAAGTATAACCATTCTATAGTCATCCAAATATAGTGAAAAATACTGATGATTAACAACTGCTACCTTTTCTTGGTCCACACATACACCATGCTTACAAACGACGTGTCCCAAAAGTGTTCCAAAAGGTATTGTAAAGATGCTATTCTTATGGTTGAGATAAATTTGAAGTTGTATGCACCTATCAAAAATTATGTTGAGCAGAGTTGCATGGTTCTTTAGTAGACTGGAAATTTTCCAATCATCCACGTATACTTCTAGGAACTTATAGATATAGTCTCTGAATGCTGCTATCACTATCCGTAAACACACAACCAGTGCATTATTTAGTCCAAAAGGCATGACATGATAGGAAAATGATCCCCATTCTATTGTGAAAGTAGTTTTCCTTTTGTCTTCTTCTGCTATTCTCACCTGATGATATCCTGAGAAGCCATCTGTGAATGAGTATGCTTCATTTCTCGCTACGTTGTCAATAACCTCATCGCTAAATGGAGTTGGAAATGGATCATGCATGCATGCGTTATTGAGAATTTTGTAGTCTACACATACTCTAATTTCTGATTTCTCCTTTTTACTTTGTATTACAATTGGGCTGACCCATTCTGCTTCCTCAACTGGAAAAATCAAGCCTGCCTTCAGCATTTTGTCTATCTCTGCTTTAACCTTTTCTTTTACTCTCGGATTCAGGAGGTAAGGCCTATGTTTTACTGGCCTCACATCTGGTTTTAAAACTATGCGTACCTCCCCCAGATCTCCTTTGATCCATTTGAGCTCCACCACTGAATTTGGGAACAAGTCTTCGTACTCTTGTAGCAGGTCAAAGATTTCCTTTGTTGTCTCTATATCCAAATAATATCCGATAAATGCAATATTGGACTTTTCCGCACTTCCAATATTTTTCTTCTTTGTCTTCAAAGGTAACAGGTGTAGTCCCTATGTAGTCAGTTCTTCTTGTATTTCCCATGCTCCCTCCTTCTCTTCAAAGTATAGATGTCGAAGATTCTCTAAATCATCATCATCTATCTCCCGATATATCCTTTTACATGCTACTAATTCTTTGACTTTTTGCTCTGATAAAGATATCTCTTCATCCTCCTGAAGCTCCGGAAAGAACAATACTCTTTTAATTGCTTGAAGGGAATTTGTAACTTGTTCTGTATCTCCTTTGAAAGAAAAACATTGTGTAAATGTTTCCGCAACTATTTCCCAAGTACCAGTTCTTCTCTTTCTCTCTTCTAGCAAGTGCCAAGCCTGTGGAATGGGGTCTAGTGAATGTCTGAAGTTGTGTACCCACAATTATTTTGGATATCCTTATTTCCTCCACTTATACTCGCAAGTACTTAGATGTATTAGGGGGTCATAATTCCCTTGGTACTTCTCTCTTAATTGCAGTCCTGAATCTTAATGGAATCTGGTTCTTAATACTCTGGCAATATCTTCCCATCGTGAAAGAGAGTTAAAACGAGTACCCCACCACTTTGCTAACGTGGATTGTAGGGATACATCCATTAGAGGGACTCTATGTTCTACTGGTATTTTTTCTTCCACTTTGGTAATGAATGTATTTACAACATGCATATTTGAAAGAGTTGGATATCCTCTTACCTCTGTACCAATCCAGTTGATGTTGGAATGATGATTTTCATTAGACCAAAACCGGGAGGCGACAGTCTTTGCTATAATTTCCAAAGTTAGGATCCACGAGAGGTGGTTAGTCCATGTCCCGAAACACACAGGGAGCATTGAACCCAATGTCCAACAATCTCCCCCCCAACACGAGCTGGGTGAGTTTTAAACTTGAGACCTGTCACACTTATACCACTTGTTGGAATCACGATTTTCGTTAGACCAAAACTCGCAAGTGTTAGTCACCACTACAATCGCCATACTTAGGATCCCTAAGAGTCGGTTAGTCCATGTAGCGAAACACACGGGGAGCATTAAATACAATGTCCAACAGTTGAGTCCCCGAATGTTGGTGCATCTTCTGGTGTTGATTTCATATCCTCCCTGTTGCTAATCATCCCATGCTACTTCTGATCCTAAGTCAGAACTATGAACGCTTCTCCAGGTTACGGTCCCTCCTGTTGTAGGATTAATATAATCTTCCCTCCTTCTTGTCATCATCTGGTAGAGTTTATCTAGAAGTTGTGCATCCTCTCTATTTTCAATTGTCTCTGTGTATTAGGGTCCTTGATATGGGTCCAATGGTTGAACTACTTTGACCTCCCCATCTTTGAATATCATTAATTCCTTCTTTAAATCAATCACTTCATAATTCTCAAAGGCCCAATCTATCCCTAGAAAAGTAGATAGGGATCCTTGTCTCTCATCATGTCTATTACTTCCAAGTCTGTATAGTATTTTACTCCCACAACATCAACTTCCTCTTCTTCTAGCCTTCCTATTGGTACAATATAGTATTGATTTTCCATTCTGAGCTGTATTGGTGAATATGTCAACTTTGGCTTCCCTAGTTCTTCCCACATCTTTCGGGGTAGAATGTTGACATATGATTAGAGATCAATCATTGTATCTCTAATTTGAAATCTTGCAACCTGGGTGTTTACAAAAGAATCCTTTCCAGTCCTTCTCTTGTTTCTTTTCACCCTTATTATGTACTTTTCCGTTGAATTCCCTGAGTCTCCAGGTTTTGCATTTCCTTGCACGACCAATTCTATATTTCTATTTAGTTGTTCTAGCATTGGTCTGTTGTTTACAATTTTCAGGAACAGTCGAAACCATTCCTTGGTCAGTGTACTTGTATGGATTCCATTCTCTCTTTTGCTGGATTGTTGTGGAAGTTCCATACTCTTATGTCTCCCTATCTAGGAAAATGTTTCTAATGCTTCTTTAAAATACTGCTTCTATCGATATGGGTTGAAAGCTTTCTTTGGAGATGTAGGTTTCATTAGCTTTACCGGGTCCATGTCCTGTGCATCCTCTCCTATTTTCTTCCCTCCTAATGTTACTATAGCTACACTTTGCATGGGTTGAGCTTTTACTATTCTTGGTTCTACATTAACCAGGTTATCTCCCCTTTGTCTGGCTCTTTCTTCCCATATCTCAGTCTTCAGTTGCATGTGCATTAACTCTGCATTGGGAGCACCATGGTATCCTAGGTAGCCAACATTCCCTCATTACATGCCCTTCCTAATACAGTTATAACATCTTACTGGTCCTCTTCCTCTAGTTCTGCTACCTCTCATTCCTCCTCCTCACCCCCTTGGAGTTTCATTTACTCTATAAAACAAACTTTCGAATCATTCTGCCAATGCATCAAGGGCTCTAAATTTCTTTGTATTATGTGTTTTAGAGGCACAAAATTAATAGTAGATATTATTAGGAACTTTTGAATATTTTTTGCAGAATTGGACAAAGTCGTGGAAGATGACCAATACCTTTTCACATTTTGCAGCACTCAGTTGTTATTTGATTCTGTTGATTGGGGAACCCCTGGAAGTGGGGTTTCGATTGAAATAGTCCTTAAATATTTATCTGTGCAACTCCACTGACTGGTGGGGCCCCCTATGTTCCGATCGCCAAAGTTCCAACGTTTTCTCCTCGCAACCTCAGACATTCTGTGGCAATGTGTCCCTCCATCAAGCAATGTGTGCACCACATGTTAGGCCTTGCAGGTCATACCGGTTGAATTTCTTTCAACTTCTCTATTAAACTGGCTATTTGATGTTGTAGTCCTATTATGGATGGATCTTGTATTGTTGATCCTCCTCTGAATTCCTTCGGGTAACCCACCACAGATTTATATTTTCATGGCTTTCTCAAGATCATCCTGAAGGGTATCAATCTTCTATTGCATAAATGGTGTCCTTGTCAATGGTAGGAGTGCTTTAATGAACCAATCCTGTTGGTGATTTGGATCGATTGGGTAACTTATATTTCCAATCTCGTATTTAAATCTTCTCATCAAATCCCAGGTTGTTTCTCCTTCTTGTTGTTTGATTTCCCACAGCTTAGACAATACTTGTTTAATCATCTAAGGCAATTTGAATTCTTCGAAAAATTCTTTCTTAACATAATCTATTGCTAGGTTCTAGTGTGCTTTTGACCATTTAATGAACCAACAAAAATATCTTTCTCTCAGTGTGGTTTGAAACTCAATTAACTTGACTGCATCTAGTGTCTGTCTAGCTCTCCAAATTGCTTCACAGAGATACCAGTGCTGCTCTACCTCGTTGTTACCTTTTCCAGAAAATTCTGGGTATTGGGTGAATGATTCCACCATCTTTCCTTGTGTTGGTGGTACTTTGTACTACTCAACTTGATAAACTCCCGTAACTTAACAAAGAACTTATCAGGTGTATGATAGAGTACCAAGGGAAGGTTAGGACTAGTGCTACTTGAAACTTGGGGAATAGTATTACCTTTTGTTATGGATGTCGGCCTCTCTTGGAATAGTTTCTCCATCGCAACATGAAACTCCATATTAGACTCCTCCTCGGGGTACGCGTCCTCCTCATTAGAATTTTTCCCCTTTTCTCTTCGGGCTAGGCTCCTATAAACTTGCCGAACTTCCTTAATGGTCCCTCCCATTCCTTGGGATCCCATCTTACCCTATTTTTCCTCTATCATATGTGGCACCTTTTCCTTGTCTATCGATTCTTCTCCTACTTCTCAAACTCCTTAATCACCCTTTCTCATCACTTCTCAACAATCTGCGCCCTCTGATGTGCTCCCCGCTCTCTCAACCTACTGGAGGTTCCGGTATCCATATCCCTATTCCCCTCTTTCCTTTACTTGCAACATATTTCCCTCAACTCCTTTCCCAGTACTAGAGGTTTAGGTCTCCATATCAGGGCTTTAGAGTGACATCCATCCCTCTATCACCATTAGAGCTTCAATCCACAACAAGATTTCTTTCAACAGTTCTCCTTGCAACCTAGATCTAAATATTTCTTCGGATTTTGTAAAATATTGGTAACACTTGGCTGAAAACTCTACAATGTACCCCTCAAAGATAGATTATACCCAAAAATCTACTGCTCAAGTTAGATCTGTATGTAATCGATGGAGTGCTACTAGATCTGTGTGCATCCAATTCCGACAAACTCTATGCGATCCTCCTGGGAGTGACTTGATCTGAAGTCTTCACAACCAATTGTAAAGGTCTTCGGGAAACTTTCCCCAGAAAATTTCATATAGGTCACTCGTAGATTCAAAAAACATGACTCAATATTTAACAGTCTTTTCCCTATGCTTCCGAAGTTTCGCGTGTTGCGATATGAACTGATCTACATGTTTGTATCACTATTTTTGTAGTTCCTTCTCATAGGTCCATGATACCATGATCTAGCTTCTAAATAAGTTTTTGAGTCTCTCCAACAGAATCATTTGTTCACAAAAAAGTAGGTCTCTGGGCAAGACCCACGTTCAGGTTGGAGGACAACAAGGTTTCCACAGTATTCTAGAACAATGCCGACATTTTCACCCTGCTCAAGGGAGTAGGGCGTCTCACCCGAGGTATGTTGTGACCTTGCTAAGATTAGAAACTAGATCATTGATGTTGAGGAAATATATGAACTCAAACAACAAATATGGGCATTTAGAAGGCACATATATATCTCAACTCTAAGAAGGAGCTATCATTCATCAAGACATATTCAGTGTGCTAAATTAAAGTTTAAACTAGGCATACATTCACCACAACCAAGTAAACATCAATAAACTCATGATATACCACACAGAAACAACCCAGTTTCATTAAATTAGATCAAAACAACATACATGTACTATGCAAAGTTTATTACAATTCGGTTTAGTACAAAATACTTCACACAGAGCTCTCCTGCGGCTTTTCTTTTCTTCGACCTCTCGTCGGCCTAACTAACTAACTACAAACTAACTGCCTACTTGCTTATTTTTTTCTCGCCGACTGACACTATCAGTCCTTCCTTCTTTCTTGCTCCGCTGCCTACTTCTCCTTATTTATCACTAGGATTTCTACTGATTTTTCTTTTATCCCATCTCTTCCATTTGCATTGTTCTCTTCCAATGCCACGCCACCAGTCTTTTGTCTTTCCGCAACCATGATATCTCCCTGTCTACCTTGTTCCTATAGTATTGTAAGAAATCTTGTAGCAGCCTAGGACATCCTCTAACACTGTAGAGATAGAGAAAAAATTGGAATTTTTGCTCACCTCGTGGTAGAAATGGATGGAGGAATGAATGTTGGGGTTGGATATGGAGTAAGTAGGTATAGGAGAGACAGAGAGATGGAATAAATGTTGCTTCGTTTGTCTATTTTATCCCTATTCAACAACCAGTAAAATAGAAGCAGGTTAGTGCATTGGTGCTATTTTATTCTTTTGGATTTTATTATTTTTTTCCTTTTTCTCTTATTTTTTGTTTTTTGTGTTTTTGAAGATAGGTGGTGTTATCACCAAAATCGTACCTGATTCTCTACTGATTAGACAATTTCAGTGTAACTATTTCAAACCACTTCTAACTAAAGCTTAGCCTCTTTAGTCTAAGAGGGCTCTCTCAAGGGGGTTTATGATATTGGTTAATGATAAAAATAGATGGCTAACTCTATGATTTATGTATTTTTTTTTTATATTTTTGCAGGTTGAAAAGATCAGAGCTTACTACCATTGGGCGACGGAGTCAGTGACATGGATCTCAATAACAAGGCTTTCCTTGTGGAAGCTGAGGCTTGTAAATATTTCAATGAAAGAGCAAGACATACAGGAGTTTTTCAATAGCTTGAGTTTCAAAGGAAGTCAGAGCATGTAATACATGAATTCTGACTGATGAGACATCAAGACATTGAAGGTAAAATATTAAGAGAGATATACCATAGCTTAATACTTAAAGGAATTCAAAGCATGAACAATCATGAGTTCTGATTAATAAGAATTAAGACATTGAAGAAAACCTTTCAAAATATAGGACAGAAACTCATTGAAATATAATAAGAATATCAGGTGAAGAAAAGTTGTGTTGTTACTGTATATAGCAGCAAACTCCAATAGCTTTACAATGAAATAGTCTTATGAGATAACATCTCCAACCTGTAGGTTGAAAGTAATGTCAATATGTAGCCATTAGGCTTATGGAGTCAAAATTTCAGTGATTACAATGATTTTACTTGACATGGAAGTTGAGGCAGGTCAGAGTTTTTAGTAGTAGGACAGGCACATGAAACATGGAAATACACAGTCAATTCACTTATAAAGGAAGTCAGAGCATCAAATGGATGAATTTTGAGTAATATTAATTAAAGACACTGCAAGAGAGATACATAAATGGTACATATAGGATAACTAAGCACCAAAAATGCCTTCAGAATCCCAAGTTGGTCAATTAACAAATCTCTTTATTGTTGAAACAATCCATTTACAATAAGTTGCCATTTTGCAAGAAATCTCCAACCCTTGACAAATTCGACCCCATGGCATTTAATAGACATTTTAAATCATCATATGATCTGCCTCTAGGCTAGATAAATTGGATTTTTTCCTAATGACACCTTGCATAACCATAAAACATCAACTTTAATGATAAACAGACACCTATCATACTTGACAATCCTATTTAAAATAGGAATCAAACTACTCTTTATTATATTTAACAACCTTATCTTCTAAAAGAAATTAAATATTTGACAAGTATACATTCACATGGTCGAATTTATATAATGGGCTTCATCGATTTATGACCACTTAGCTGACCTCCTCAAAACTAGGAAACAAGACCTTGTTTTTTAGGAAAATGGTCTTCTTCTTTTTTTTAACATTTTTGGCTATTATTTAATCTTCAATTCATGGTCCTTGAATGTTTAATTATGGCTTTACATGGTCTATTATTCTTCCATAACCTCCAGCTATCCAAAATTTTCTTCAAAACATGCTCAAAAGGATTAAATGCAGTGCACTACGAAAGTAAGGCAGTTTCATAGCGCTTTTCGTAGCGCTGAAAAATAAGCCTTTATATTCAACCATTTCGACCCATTCCTTTTGCATCATATTTATCATCATCCAGAACAAGTGTAATACGAATTTCAGCTCTCATAACCCTCCATAACTAGTCAAAAAGACAAAAATGTAGCTACAACTGTTTCATAGCACATTACTGACCTTCAAGCTTGGAAGCACTACGAAACTGCTGAAAATGCAGATTTTTGCATAATTTTAAAAAATGAATCCTGAGTGGAAAAAACTTGTAGCTAATCATGTCATCAACCTAAAACAACCATAAATCAAGTCACCTAAGAGTCTTGAGGTGTCAATCTCACCTTTCATATTTAAGACATCCTTGCAGATTTTTCATGTTTTTTCCTCAAAATCAGGTCTTGGAACCAAGCCTATATCTTCTAATACATGATGTATTTTTCAAAAATGAAAGAGGTTTTTGTAGGTTAGTATGTCTTGAAGAAAAATCTCTCTCTTTTTTTTTGAAACACATCTCCAGCTGTCCAGAAAATGCATTTGCAAAACAGGTGTAAAACAAGAAAACTTTGTTTTCTGAAAATAGGGCTTCAAAGAAATCCTTGTATCTCCCAATTGATAACACCTGAGATAAAAGTGAGAGAATTATTGTTATTTGATATGTTTGTAAAAATAACCTCTCTCAGTTTCTTAAAATACTTTTATGTTTTCCTAGAAACCACCTTTGAAGTTGACTTCTCAAAGTCGTAAAACTAAATTTGCTTCATATTTTGCTATGAAACTTTCAACAGTTTTGTAGAAAAAAGTGAATTTTTACAGTGTAATGTGCTATGAAACTGTGGTTTCTTGGCTAATTTGGCACATTTGGTACAAAAACCTTTGGAAAATGAAATGAATCAGAAAATTATGAATGATGTGACATGAAGGAGTTTGAAGATGAGTGTGTTTAAACCTTAGGGTAAGCTCAAACAATAAAAAAAATATACTTCCCTTGATCAAGCTTAAAATGACTCCTAAAACCCTATTTTGACCCATGAACCTTGTAACCTTATCAAAATGATGTTTTCATTTTTTTAGTGATAACAGTGGCTCCACTTGGGATGGTGTGCCCCTGTGGTACACCAAAGAACTTGTAGTTCCAGTACTATCCATCTTCTTAGAAATAAAAACTCTGAAATTTATGAAAACTTTGCCAAGATCTTATGGCCTTCACCTCGGGCTCAAGCTTGATCATCACTGCAGAAGAACCAAATCTGTACCTACTGAAAAGATGCTCAGTCAACTTTGAGCTTATTCACACACTCCTACCTACCCTAACAGTTGCAATCTCCATTTTTAACTCAAGCAACATGAAACATCCAATGAAGCCAGTCATTGATCTGATCTGACACTTGAACTTGTTGAATGCACTTGAACCAATAGTAAACATGATACTGAAATGACCAAGGCAAGACAAAATGGATTTGATCCTCATGATGAAAATATAATTGAAAATATGAAATGTACAACTCTTCCATGTAGTCAGCTGTATGATCAAAGAAGACATGATCTGTTTGATCTTCTCGTGACATTCTGCAGCTTTGTACAACTCATACATGCTTTTATCAACCACACAAGACTTCAGGTGTGCGCTATCAAACTGATTTTCAAGAACAACGTATTATTCCTCAATCTAAAAAGAGAAAGGAAGCAACACCCTCTCTTTGTGTTTTGGCATGGAAAGCTTTTGAAAAGACTGATCTTGATCTTGAAGCCTATAAGGTTTAATTTGATCTTCTAAAACTTCAATGTATTTTTCAATGTTCTTAGCAACTTCATCCAAAAATTGAATCTTAACTTCTGACTTGTACTCAAATGATTTCAGATTAGAAGACAAGGATAAAGAAAAATTTTCACCCACTTCTTCATTAGTGTGATCATTATGTGATGTAGATTGATGCAAGAAATAACATGAAGAATCAAATTTTTCCTTTACCTGAGATTTATAGTAATTATCTTCCAATATTTCCTCTTGTTGTTTGCAATTATTCTCATGCTCCCGATGATAAAAATACTGATAAGTATGCTGCAAATTTTCATCAAACTCAGAGGATGTAAAATGATTATCATAAATAAACTCCTGTTGGGTTTCATTTTCATCCAAGAGAGAGGGTATCCTTTCTTCTTGGTGATGAAAGGGATTGTCATGAAGGGCCTCTAAAATTTCCTCATCCATGAACTCATCATCTTCATAAAAATTCTCCAAATATTCAATAAAACTCACATAATTTTTATAGCGATCTTTTACCAACAATAAGGAGGGATGACAGTCTTCATACATCTCATGAAATGCAACATGGAAATTAGCAAGAGAATATAATGAGCCATTTGGCAAGCTTTCATACCAAGACCATGCTTTTCCTTATAAAGTGGCCATAAACTTCTTCGTGAGACAATCCTCTAGGAACTGAACCTTAAGACTGTGTACATGCATATGGAATCTAACCAAATAAAGAGCAACATTGCATTTCTTTTCATCTTTAAATATTGGAATATCACTTAACCATTCAACCTTTGGCATAGGATTTGGAAAACCAGGGACGTGAGACCGATTCATAGGTGCACACCTGGCATTTATTCTTGTAATGGAACTCATCTTGAAACTTCATCAAGCTACTAATCTTCAAGCAATGGATTCACCTTCCAATTGATTATTTGATGTGTGGAGTCGCCAGAGCAGAAATACAGCCATTATGTGCCTAAGTGTATGTTGCTCTTAGACCTTAGAACTGAAACTTTGTCGTTCTTCCCAAGGAAAATTTATACTTCGGTCCCCGGCAACGACGCCAAAATGTTATCACCAAAATCGTACCTGATTGGCTGTTGATCAGACAATTTTAATGTAACTATTTCAAACCACTTCTAACAAAATGTTAGCCTCTTCAGTCTAAGATGGCTCTCTCAAGGGGGTTTTATGATATTGGTTAATGATAAAAATAGATGGCTAACTCTATGATTTATGTATTGTTTTTATATGTTTGCAGGTTGAAAATATCAGAGCTTACTACCATTGGGTTGTGGAGTCAATGACATGGATCTCAATAAGAGGGCTTTCCTTGTGGAAGATGAGGCTTGTAAATATTTCAATGAAAGACCAAGACATATAGGAGGTTTTCAATAGCTTTAGGTTCAAAGGAAGTCAGAGTATGTAATACATGAATTCTAAGTGATGAGACATCAAGATATTGAAGGTAAACTATTAAGAGAGATATACCGTAGCTTAAAACTTAAAGGAAGTCAGAGCATGAAAAATCATGAGTTCTGAGTAATAAGCATTAAGACATTGAATAAAACCTTTCAAAATATAGGATAGAAACTCATTGAAATATAATAAGAATCTCAGGTGAAGAAAAGTTGTGTTGTTACTATACATAGCAGCAAACTCCAATAGCTTTACAATCAAATAGTCTTCTAAGATAACATATCTGACCTGTAGGTTGAAAATAATATTAATATGTAGCCATTGGAATTATGGAGTCAAAATTTTAGTGATTACAATGAGTTTACTTGACATGGAAGTTGAGGCAGGTCAGAGTTTTTAGTAGTAGGACACATACATGAAACATGAAAATACACAGTCAATTCACTTATAAAGGAAGTCAGAGAATCAAATGGATGAATTCCGAGTAATATAAATGAAAGCCACTGCAAGAGAGATACATAAAATTTACAGATAGGATAATTAAGCACCAAAAACTCCTTCAAAATCCCAAGTTGGTCAAGTAACAAATCTTTGTATTGCTGAAACAATCCATTTACAATAAGCTTCCATTTTGCCAAAAATCTCCAACCCTTGAAACATTTGACCCCATGGAATTTAATAAACATGTTACGTCATCATATGATCTGCCTCTAGGCTATATATATATCGAATTTTTTCCTAATGACACTTTGCATAACCATAAAACATCAACTTTAATGATAAACATACACCTATCCTACTTGACAGTCCTATTTCAAATAGGACTCAAAACACTCTTTATTATCTTTAACAACCTTCGCTAATAAAATAAATTACATATTTGAAAATTATACATTCACATGGTCAAATTTAGATGATGGGCTTCATCCCTTTATGACCACTTAGCTGACCTCCTCAAAATTAGGAAACAAGACCCTATTTTTCAAGCAAATGGTCTTCTTATTTTTTTTAACATTTTTGGCTATCATTTAATCTTCAATTCATGGTACTTGAATGTTTAATTATGGATTGAAATGGTATACTATTCTTCCATAACCTCGAGCTGTCCAAAATTCGCTTCAAAACCTGCTCAAAAGGATGAAATGTAGTGCGCTATGAAAGTGTGGTAGTTTTGTAGCATTTTTCATAGCGCTGCAAAATAAGACTTTATATTCAACCATTTCAACTCTTTCCTTTTGAATCAGATTTATCATCATCCAACACATGTTTCATACCAATTTCAGCTCTTAAAAACTTCCATAACTGGTCAAAAAGAGAAAAATGTAGCTACAACAGTTGCGTAGCACATTGCTTCCCTTCAAGCCTGGAGGCGCTACGAAACTGCTAAAAATGCATATTTTTGAATAATTTTGAAAAATGAAACCTGTGAGTGGAAAAAAATTATAGCTAATAATCTCATCAACCTCAAACAACCATAAATAAACTCACCTAAGAGTCTTGAGGTGTCAATCTCACCTTTCATATTTAAGACATCCTTGCAGATTTTTCCTATTTTTTCCTCATAATTAGGTCTTGGAACAGAGCCTATATCTTATAATAAATGATGTATTTTGAAAAAATAAAGGCGTTTTTTGTAGGTAATTATGTATTGAAGAAAATCCTCTCTTGGGTTTTTGAGATACATGTCCAGCTGTCCAGAAACTGCATTTGAAAAACATGTGTAAAATAGGAAAACTCTGTTTTCTGAAAATAGGGCTTCAAAGAAATCGTTGTATCTCCCAACTGATAACACCTCTAGGAAACGTGAGAGAATTTATTGTTATTTGATATGTTTTTGAAAATAACCTCTCTCATTTTCTTAAAGCACATTTTTGTTTGCCGAGAAATCATCTTTGAAGTTGACTTCTCAAAGTCAGAAAACAAATTTTTGCTTCATATTTCGCTACGAAGCTTTCAGCAGTTTCGTAGCAAAAAGTGGCTTTTTACAGTGTAATGTGCTACGAAACTGTGTTTTATTGGATAATTTGGCACTTTTGGTACAAAAACCTTTGGAAAATGAAATGAATAAAAAAATTATGAATGATGTGACATGAAGGAGTTTGAAGATGAGTGTGTTTAAATCTTAGGGTAAGTTCAAACTATAAAAAAAATAATACTTCCCTTGATCAAACTTAAAATGACTCCTAAAACCCTATTTTGACCCATGAAACTATGTAACCTTGTCAAAATGATGTTTTAATTTTTTGAGTGATAACAGGTGGGTTTAATGAGCAAAGGCTTTCATCCCACAAGCTAGGCTTGGGTGCCTCTAAGAGTTTTTCACCCAAGAATATTTTATTTATCTGTTTTTTTGTTTTTCTCTTCTTTTTTACACCACGATTTCCTCATGGAGGTTTTAAACCCTAAATTTGGCCTTGGATGCCTTAGAAATATTTTCACCCAGACCTATTTATTTTTTCTTTTTTATTTTTCTAGGACGGTGAGGGACTGGAAACTGTGAAGCTTCCCATTACATTCACCTGTTTGTTTATTGTATTGATAAATTCTGCCTTGGATAGTGGCCACTTGTACATCTTTAGCCTATAAACATTGACAAGTAGAGGGATCCCCTCCTCATCTATGGTCCTGATTTGAAAAACCCCATTATCATTGAATTTATGCACTTGATAAGGTCCTATCCATCTGGTCATTAACTTCCCATTGATTTCCTTGAATATGGAGTCATAGAGAAAATCCCAGTATCCTTCCTGAAATGAATTCTCTTTGATGTGATTTTCATGCCAAAATTTTCTTTATCATTGTATTACTTCTGTGTGAAGGATGGAATACATTCTAAATTCATCCAAACCATTAAACTAAAGTAATATTCCTTGTTGTGCCTTTGTGATGTAAAAATCCAACTAAGCCACCATCCTAAGGGTGTTATACTCAAACTCAACGGAACACAAAGCTTTCTTCCCATAAACTATATCATATAGAGTAAACCATGTAGTTGTCTTACAGGTGGTATTGTAAGCCCAAATGGCCTCCACCAATCTACCTGTCCAATTTTTTCTATCATTGCTCACAACTTTGGTGAGGATGTTCTCCAAAGCTCTATTTGTCACTTCCACCTGCCCATTTTCTTGAGGATGATAGGCAGTGGAAGTCTTGTGCTTTATTTTTTTCTACCTCATGATGTTTGTAATATCCCAAAATGGGAAAGACACGACTATAGAACATTTAAACATCTCAATCAAGGAAATAACCAGAATGTAAGCACAAAACTGTAAAATTTTGGAAATGTCGGAATATAACATCAAGACATTAAAAAATTAGTAGAAACAACTGAGTCATATAATTATGTATCAACAACAACGTAAATACACAGTGCTCCAAAAGGAATGCACTCAAGGCACAAGATGGTTGAAACACACTACTGAAACCTAGCACGAGAAAGCATAAACTATTGTTGCTGGGAAGATGATCTATGTGCAAGAGAATTCTGGAGTGCTCATAAAGATCCCATATTTGAACCACGAATTCTACTCGAAAAACCCATAAAAACCCATAAATGGTTTGGCCTGATTTTGAGTTTGGAATTTCGACCCTTTTTGGGTTGCACACTGCACCCTTGCAAGCTAAGTTACTCACTCCCTAGAGAAAAATACTGATATGGGGCTGAAATAATGATCTATAAAATAAAATAGCACCCACTCAGATTAGTAACTGAAGGGCTAGTCCCTTCTCCCAATTCCCAAGCTCAAAACTTGAGATCTAGCTCTTCCACTGAATATGCAGGTGCTGCATGCACAACTACTGGGAAATACTGTGCTGTCTAGGAGGGATGATGATGTAGCATGTTGATAAATAATACAATGTTGATCCCATGTTGCTAAAGTGATCCCTGCAGTGAAGGATTAATCCCTCACAGGATTCCAAGCTGAGTTGCTTGGAAGTTCCTCTTCTCCTCAAACCCTCACTACAGAATTACACAATTGTTGTAGGAAATGTGATGGATGGCGTGATGCCGGATATGAAAATAAAAATCCTGGAAGACTAAAATGTATCCACAGTGTGAAGGGATGATCCTTCCACAGGTTTCTCAGCGGAAGTACTGAGAAAAACCTTCCAACTTTCAAACCCAAATTCAGGAATGCATAATTCCTATCGCTGGAAGTGCAGATGAGAGTGGCTGAAAGTGGCGCTGATTTCCGAATGATGAATGCTGCTATAGAAAACCTTCCCATAGTAGGCACTCGAAGTACCCTATGGGTAAGGGTGGGATTCCCTCTCGAGAACACCGGGTGCTAAACAACACAACAAACTTAGCTAAACAGTTGAAGCATGCAAAGAAATGTCTTACGGAACTCAACAATAAAAATCTAGACTCCCCCCCTTTATTTCCCTCATATTCTTTTTATGGTTGTGAGCCTTCCCTATCCTTGGGCCACCTCATAAATTTTTTTCACATGTGGCCACTAGCCTCCATAAAGACTGCACTATCCTCCATGATCTCCATCACTATTGCAATTACTCTCCACATCCTCCATCATGTGTGCTTTTGATGCACCACTTCCTCCATCATCTCTGCAATTGCTTCTCAACTATATCAATCATCTTGTATTTATTCCTCCACTATCCCCATCATCTTCCTCATTAATTCTCTATGGCCTCCACTCTTTCTTCATTATTATGTTGCTCCACTACTCCATAATTCTACTCCTCTACTCAATTAACCCACATTCATATTATAGAAGTGGATTTTATTCATCTACTCAATTTATGGGTCCCTCCACCCTTTTATTTACTTAACTAAATAAGAAAACTAATAACTCTAATATTCCAATTAGCTGATGGAAAATTTGGAATATTACAGTCCTCCCCGCAAAAAATTTTCTTGTCCTCAAGTAACTGCAAAAGTGGATGTTGCAGAAATCCATCTCCCTCCCAAGTGGCATCCTCATATGGAAGATTTCCCCATCTGCTCCAATGTGTTATGAATGCCCAGCTCCATAGCTTCCTCTCTAGAATGTCTAGAATGGCCTCCAACTGTGTATCTAGATGTCTCTCCTCATCAATGAGTCCCCAAGTGGCATCCATTTGTTCTCCAAGATCCTCTTCTTTGCATGAGATATGTGAAGTGTAGTGGTTCCTTCCCCAAGTGCAAAGTCCCAACTCATAAACCATCTCTCCAACACATGCTACATGGAGTAGGTTTTGTCACTCCATGCTCCAATCCTTGGCCCTGGTGGCCTTTCTTACTCTAAGCATCATCTCAACACTATGAAAAGTAGGAAATAGAGACATATGGATTGACATGTGAAATGTCGAATCATACTCTCCCAATAGCAGCCACCACATCAATTCCTCTTGATACCACACCTCCTCATCATCATACCAAGTATGGTAGCCATACTCTCCTAATAGAAGCCAATGCATCAAGGATTACTATTGTAATCCCACATCATCATTATGCAGGTTATGGGAAAATTTCAATCCATATTCTCCCAAGAGTAACCAATGCAACAATGACTCTTGCTTCCACCCCACATCATCATAATGAAAATCATGAAGCAATGATATACTGATTGACATGTATAATGTCACACCAACATTTCCTAATAGAAACTAGCATAGCCAAGCTTCTTGTTGCCACATCATATGAGTATCATGCAAATTCCCAAACAATAACATACCCATTGATATGTGATATGTCATGTGATGGCCAAACTCTCTCAAAAGTAACCAGCGCAACCATGCCTCTAGCTGATGCATCTCATCACTATTGTACAAGGTAGGAAAATATGATATACCAATGGAAATATAAAATGCAATGTCTTGGCCATACACTCCCAAGAGTAGCCAGCATAGCCATGCCTCATGCTCTTGAATCACCTTAGTACTGTGCAAGGCATGTAACATATCAATCTGAAATTTTCGGTGGTAACCATACTCACATAAGAGAAGCCAACGCAACCATTCTTCTTGCTGCCCTGTGTCATAGATTTGCAAGTAGCTTTCTAGCCACTTGCTCATCATCTCCATCCATCCATCCAATTGTGGGTGATGACTCATATCATGCACCCGCTTGGTATCCATCCAATGGAGAAGCTCTCCTCAAAAGCTTCTCATACAATAACTATCCCCATCATTATCTATGGCCTCGAGAAGACCATGAGGCATAAAGATATCCTGGAAATATAATCTGGTCATGGGTGCAGAGATGTACTACATGAAAATGTCGAGGCAATGTGCATACCTCGATAGCAGATAAATCTCGAAAATACCATCCTCCATAATTTGATGACAATATTTACAGTCCAAGATATGTCGAAGTGTGTCCTCCTTGAGGTCTCTCCATGAGAACCTCTCATCGATGGCCCAAAAGAACCCATGAGGTTTTGAATATGTTGCATGCATAAAATTCACTTTGAGTTGTGAGGTGCTCATCAAGAAGGCTTTGTCCTGATAATGGAAGATGTTATCTATTAAATGATGTCTACCATCTACCATCTGCCCATCTAATGCTTCATAAGTGAAGGAGTCATTAGAATGCTCAAATAATTACTGGGCCTTAAAATCATCACTGCTCCTCAATGACATTGCTACTGATCTCCATGATAGTGAATCTGCTGCCACATGGCCCTCTCCATACACAATGACGAACTCATAGTTCTGCATTGTACTGATCCACCATTGCTGCCTCTTCTGCAGTTGCTGCTCCTAAAAAAGATGTTGGAGACTACGGTGGTTGGTTTTCACCCGAAATCTACTTCCAATAAAAAACTGTCGGAATTTGACCAATGCATGCATAATGGCCAATATCTTTTTGTCGTAAGTATAATACGATAGCTAATTCGAAAGTAACTTCTAGTTCTAAAAATATATTGTATAGCTTCCCTGCATTAGGACTATGCTAATCCCATCCTCATAAAATCAACACTCCAAGACAAAGTGTTGTGTGAAACTCAACAATGTCAATCTGGGATAGCTATACATCTTCTCCTTGAACCAGTAAAGGGTCCTCTGCATAATGATAGTCTGTTGCTCTAAATCAACAATGTGCTCTAACCCTTGGTCATGGAATTTCCTTGATGGCATGACCCCAAAAATTGCAATCTGATGTGCTGAAATAACATGGGGTGGAAATGTTTGCATACCTTGGATCAACTAATGCTTAGGAACACCTTTCAAAGCTACAATATTTCCTCCAACCAGTGAAATTGATTCTCCAACTGCTGGAGATGGTGATGGCTGCTCCTCTACTGCTGCACCAGTGCTAGTATCTACTTTCTCTTCCTCATGCACCTCTTGAATCATGCCTTGGACTCTCAATGTCGAAGTCT
>JAXQQM020074743.1:0-12606 GCA_034641835.2 Pinus albicaulis
TTGCGGGTGATTTATTTATAAAAATTAGTTCGGCCAAACTATTTTAAAAGTAAAAGTTCGGCCGAAATTTTGCTCGCAATTTCTAATCAAAATTCGTTTCTCCACACCGTTTGTGTGCCGTCAATGTAAACGTGAATCAATGATTTCGACCGAACTTTAAAAATTGTTTGGCCGAACTATCCCGAAAAAAATTTTCGGCTCCCGATTCTCACAAAGTGTAACCCAATTAATGCTTCCCGCCTTATAGTGTGCTATATATAATGTGCAAGGAATGAAAAAATTATGATTTTAGAGGTTGGATTTGGCCTAAGGAAGATTATACATTTTTTTTATAGCCTATAAAATTCCTTTTCATTTGAATCAACATTATAGTAGGTTTATTTCTAACATGGTTGTAAATTTCAATGTTTAATATAGAGTAAGGTCAGATCTAATAAATATTTGCAAGTAGGGCACAAATTTGAGAGTGAATTGTTATGAAATCCATTTGTAGGTTGTAATTCATGGTTGTAGAGAAATTTGAAGCATGTAGCAATTTATCCATGTCAAGGAGCATTTAGGTTGCACATGTGTTGACAATGCATTTTTTCCTTGAATTCTGATTGAAACTATTATCATCAATAACAATTAGGTTGGTTAGGGAGGTCATTTTGCATTAGGTCTAGTGGGTTGATCAAATAAATTCATGAAAATATTAAAATTTCATTATTATTATATAGTCTTAAAGCGTCTAAGGTGTTTATGTGGTGTGTAAATAGAGTCTTGTCATAAGCAAAATTCAAAAAATTCCATACATCAGCTCAAATAATTGATTTTGGACACGTGTCACCTTTTACCTAAATCCGTAGCGATTACTGTGCAAATTTGGTAATTTTCACTATGGAATCAGCTGACCAGTCTCTAGAAAATTTGCCAAATTTATAACATAATTCGTTATGAACTCTGGTAGCTCTGCAGAGGTAAGATTTTGATTAGTTATCACTTTATGAGAGGGTAGAGCTCATGCTTCCATCACATGCTTACCGTTTTAGATCATATGCTTGAAATATGATGCAGTAGTGTTGTCCTTGATGGCAACCCACTCGAATGAAGATGGAAGACATGCGATCATTGACATGTGTTGTCTTTGTCCTCGATGGAAAACCACCGATGAAGTGATTCTTGACTTGATGGACTTGGTAAATAATGTTTGTTAGCACTATGATGATGAGTGTTGTCCATGAATGGCAACCCACTTGATGAAGATGATGGAAACTTACTTGATGAAGTTGTGCTTGATAGAATATGGTTTGATGAACTAAATCTGATGTTTCTACAGTGTGTACAGAAGGCAATGAAGAAAGGAATTCAGCATGTGCTAATTCTATGATGAAAAAGAGTATGTCTCTTGGTATACGCGGATTGGCCTAGGGAAAGTCGCGTATGCACGCGGAAAGGAACGTTCCAAGTCGCGTATGGGCAAAAGCGCTCAAAAAGTGCAAAACCAGGGGTAACCACCATGGTATTGACCCATTGTATTGGGTAATGATCCGTCTAAATGACCCCGTCCAGGAATACCATCGGAAGTAATGTAGTTTTGGGCTCATGGTATTGTTTTGGCTCATGGTATTGAAAAAGGGTAAACCTATATAAAGAGAAGAAATTCATTGTGCAAATAAAGAGTGAGAGCAAGATGTCCGAGCTTGAATGAATACTTCTCTATGAAGTATATCTGTATGGAAAGGGTAAAGGTTTGATGATAGATCTGAATCTATGATGCACCTATGAAGAAATGATGAAGCGGGATATCTAGATCTGAAATGTATCTGTATTTGCTAGATCTGTTTATGGAGTGATTAGATCTGTGATGAGGCGAACATCTGTCTGATGTAAAGGGTTGAATATGAACTAAATATCTGATCTGAAGAAGTATGCTGCTCTGTAATGATTAAAGATCTATACGCTACTTCGACGCGGAGGAAGCGCGTATATACGCGGCTTCGCTGAAGAGAAAGCGCGTATGCGCAATGAAATATGTACTGAGGTATACGTTGTTTTGTGTGGGATCTAAGCGGCCGTATATACGTTAAGCCAGCTGATTAGAAAGCGCAGAGCAAGAATAAAATATACACTGAGGTATACGTTGTTTTGTGTGGACAAAAGCGCGTATATACGCGACATCAGTAAAGGGAAAGCGCGTATGCAAACTAGGGTTTGCTGAAGCAAGGGGTATGAAATATCCGACCGTTCGCGTGTCGTTTATCCGCATCCGTGCTGATAAGTATCTCGTTGGTGATGTATGTTTGTGCTTAAAAGAATGGAAAGGGTCCAAAGTAGAAAATATGATGAAATGTGGCCTCTGGGGTAGTGTTCTATTGAAGTTGCTGGATCCAAAGTGGTGAAAATTGGATGAAACGTGGTCCATAGAGGTGCTTCGAGGCTGTAGCCTTCACTGTGGGGTCGAGCTCCTTTCCGTGTGAGGCCGGTAAACGAGCCTGGGGGTCGTAGCTCCCCGTGTGAGGCCGGTAAACGAGAGCAAGGTGGGGTCGTAGCTCCTTCCGTGAGAGGTCAAACGAGCGCAGGGTGCCTGCAGCTCGGC
Source organism: Pinus albicaulis (assembly GCA_034641835.2). Classification (NCBI taxonomy): domain Eukaryota; kingdom Viridiplantae; phylum Streptophyta; class Pinopsida; order Pinales; family Pinaceae; genus Pinus; species Pinus albicaulis. The sequence continues at coordinate 2,579 of JAXQQM020074743.1, forward strand.
TGTCCCGCCAGCACATATGTTGTAATATGTTTTCTCTATAATAAAATATTGAAGGCTGAGCAACTGCAGCGGTGGTTTTTTCCCGACTTGGGTTTCCACCTAAAAATCCTGGTGTTCATGTGTGATGCTTTGTGTGATGGTTTATTCTGTTCTTACTGCACATGTTTACTGTTTATAGAACATCTAATGAATGAATGATGGAATGATATAAGTGAAGAACTAATGGCATAATTAGATCTCTGTGTATACGTGAGTTTTATGAAGGATATCTGCGTGTATACACTACTTGGATTCAAAAAAGTAGCATATGGGTTTTAAGGAATGAAAAAGTAAAAAGTTTGAATATGCAGTAAATACTGATTCACCCCCCCCTCTCAGTATTTTTCCCAACAATTGGTATCAGAGGGTGGTCCTTCTGCAGAAGCTTGATCGCTTGAAGGAGATCCGTCGCAATGGGAAAGAAGCAAAAGAAGAAGGTTACTCAAAGAAAGAAGATGCCTCAGAAATCATGTATAACAGAAATTGAAGGAGATGAAACAGGTATTGATCGTTGTTCGTGTATTTTACTTAATTGTATATGCAAGGGTTATGATAGTGAAAGTGACAGTATGGATCCAGAAGTCTCTGACGAAGCTCTACAAGTGCTCATGGCAAAGAAGCAAAAGAAGAAGGCCACTGAAATGAAGATAGTGCAGAAAACATGTGCAGGAGAAAATAAAGAAGATAAAACAGGTATTGAATATTATTCTTGTGATTCACTTTCCTGTGCATGCAATGGTGAAGATTGTGAAAGTAATTTTTTGGATCTAGAGGAAGCTATTAAGATCAAAGTTGAAGAACAACATAGAGAAATTGATATCTACAAAGAGATGATCTCTAGAATGAAGAAACAGATAGAAATACATGAAAATCTGCAGAGTAGACTTAAAAAGGAAAACATCTCTCTACAAGCAAAACTTGAAGCATCAAGTAAGAAGAATGATGAAGAACTTAGAGCAAAAATCATGTCTGTCATAGAAGAATCATACAAGGAACATGAAGAACTTCTACAAGCAGATCTTGAAGAATCAAACAAGAAGAATGCAAGACTTGAAGCAGAAATTGTCTCCCTCAAAGAAGATCTCAAAGCATCAAACAAGAAGAATGAAGAGCTGCAACAAACATGTCAAGACAACGAAAACTGGTTAAAAGAAGAGATTCTAAATCTGAAGGATCAAGTTGAAGATGGAAGAAGAAAAGAAGAAAGCATGACAAAGCAATGTCAAGACTTGGAGGTTGAGGTAAACATTCTCAAAGGTAAATTAGAAGAAAAGGTTAAACTTTTGAGGTTTCAAGATAGTACTAAGATTCTGGATAATATTCTTAGTAGTCAAAGGTCTCCTTCTATCAAACTTGGTCTTGGTTTTCATGAAACTGTCATAGGAGAATCTAGTTCACAAGGAAGTGCTAAATATTCAAAGGAAGTCAATACAAAACCTGAAGAGTTGAAAGAAACAAAAGGTCAATCAACAATGATGAAATCTCAAAGGAAATCATTCAATAATGTTGAATGTTTCAAATGTCATAATTATGGGCATGTTGCAGCAAATTGCAGGAGCAGATCATTTCAGTCACAATCAAACAGATTCTATTCAGAAAGGTACTCAGGTTGTTTTAAGGGATATTGTTTTTCATGCAACAAGTATGGTCACAAAGCTGGTGATTGTAATAGAAGGAAGAATAGAAAAGCTCATTATGATTCTTATGTTTATTTCTCTGGCCACATGAGATGTTATGCTTGTAACAAGTATGGACATGTAGAAAAAGAATGCAGGATGAACAGATCTGGGAAAGTGGACAATCTCCAGCACAGAATTAGAAAGTTCAATCAAATTTGGAGAAAGAAGGAGGACCGATCAGAAACGTAGGGAAGTCTGACCCTACTGCAGTCATCCGCTTCTGAAGCTTACTTCTCTGATTGACTGCAGGAATGATGTGGGATACATTATGAGATTTAGTAATGTATCGTCACAGGGGGAGCAATGCATGATGACTCTCTTGGTTGATTTGATTATTCTGGTTATGTTTACTTCTGACAGTGCATCTGGTGTGAAGAAAAGACAGGAACAGAAGGTAACATTGCAGGAGGAGATGAAGGTGTGAAATTTTCTATATTTCACTTTCCATACGCGGGTTCTATGAAACAAAGTCGCGTATACACGCGAGTTACAGCAGACACAGCCGCGTATGCATTGATGATAAGAGAATTTATCTGATAGCTGAAGATCTGGAGCAGAGGTCCAGGGGGAGCATCAGTCTGACTGATAATATCTATAGAATTGACTCTGTATCAGCTTAATTTATCAGTTCTAAATGATGATGATATGATACTTGATATCTTATGTTGAAGTTTATGGATGAGTCCTGTTTGCTTGTTGAATGAAGAGTATTCGTTGCTGAGATGAAAGTCCTATAATTCAGAGATAAGGACAGATCATGCAGAGATTGTTGCTGATGGCTTGATGATAAAAATATTCAGGTTGCACAAGTTAAGGAGAAGCACTGGCTCAGGGGGAGCAGCAGGTTGAATACTAATGATTGCATTGTTGGCAATATGACTGATTATTCTTGGTTTTTGTGATACTCGTGCTTAAATGATGATGTCTTGTATGATGAGATGTTGATCCCTGTTTACTGAAAAGTATCTTTTGTACTCACATGGGTGAGTTGGATGTCGTTCAGAAATAAGAATAAATCATGCAGAGTTTGTTACTATGGTTGAGATCTTTTGCCTTCATATGTTACTTCATTTTAAATCTTGAATATCATGGTGAGTTTGGACCACATGGATGATTGCTTGACACATATCTGAAGATGTTGTTCTGATATGATAATCTATCTTGGAAAGAATGTATTGATGCTGCACGGAATATGAAGACTTGATTACTAATGCGCTTATGCTACCATCATTGGATGACGCTTGAAGACATAACTACACTGTTCTATCCATCTGCAGTCTAGGGAAGCATTCAAATACCTCAGGAAAGAAGCTGAACACTGTCTTTCTCTCACAAAAGAACAAATCTGGTTGAAATTTAGAAGATGGCTTGGGATACGCGGTTTTCCTGAAACACAGTCGCGTATATACGCGAGTTCCTGCACAGAAAACCGCGTATGTTTGGTTGCTGGCAATTTTTGGTTGGTTCAGCCCTCTTCAGCACAGCTGCAGTGCTGTTTGGTATCTCTGATACTGTTTGGTATCTCTGGTGGTGTTCTAGTTCTCATAATTTCTGTTCCTAATGTTTTGATAAAGATGCCTTGATGATTTGTTGGTGAAAGTGTTCAGGATGCACAAACTAAGGGGGAGCCTTAGTCATTTGGAAAGGATGCTTGGATGCACAGTTTCAGGGGGAGCATTGGCTTTGCTGAGTATAATGCATTGTTCGCATTATGACGGTTCTGAAATATGTTATCTTTCTTAAGGTCTTGGTCATGTAAATTCATATTTGTAGCTTGATGAAAAGGTCATGTTGTGACCCATGATGTAAATTGTAATATTCAGTCATGTAAGGACTTGAAAATTTGTAAACCCACTTGGTTGGGTAGCTGAGTCAAAGTTTGTAAACCCACTTGGTTGGGTATTTGAGTCTTATATGTAAATCCACTTGGTTGGATATTTGATGTAAGTCTGAGTCTTTGGTGATAGGATGATCATAGAGTCATGTACGTCATTGCAAAATATGTTTGAAGATTCAGCATGAACTCGTGGGGGAGCTTGAAGCCACTTCCAAGATATCGACCGGGCAGTAACGTTGCCTTCCACATGAAGAGAAAAGGGAGGCATGTTGGCTTGGCTTCTTTGATCCGCCCTTTGCCCTTGATGTCAAAGGGGGAGAATGACATGGTGTTTGAATGAAGAGAAGATAATGATGTCAAAAAATTTGGGAGAGTGACATGGTGTCAATGTACTTATCTGTTGTGGTAACCAAACACCATCGTGGTTGCCATCAAGTCCAAAGGGGGAGATTGTTGGAAATATGATGCAGAGTGTTGTCCTTGATGGCAACCCACTAAATGAAGATGAAGACATGCGACTATCGACATGTGTTGTCCTTGATGGCAAACCACCTGATGAAGTTATTCTTGACGTAATGGACTTGGTAAATGATGTTTGTTAGCACTATGATGATGAGTGTTGGCCATGAATGGCAACCCACTTGATGAAGATGATGGCAACTTACTTGATGAAGTTGTGCTTGATAGAATATGGTTTGATGAACTAAATCTGATGTATTTACAGTGAGTACAGAAGGCAATGAAGAAAGAAATTCAGCATGTGCTAAATATATGATGAAAAGAGTATGTTTCAAGGAATACGCGGATCTGTCTAGGGGAAGTCGCGTATGCACGCGGAAAAGAACGTGCCAAGTCACGTATGGGCAAAAGCGCTCAAAAAGTGCAAAACCAGGGGTAACCACCATGGTATTGACCCATTGTATTGGGTAATGATTCGTCTAAATGACCCCGTCCAGGAATACCATCGGAAGTAATGTGGTTTTGAGCTCATGGTATTGTTTTGGCTCATGGTATTGAAAAGGTTAAACCTATATAAAGAGATGAATTCATCAGGTAAATAATAAGAGTGGGAAGCAAGATGTCTGAGTTGAATGAATACTTCTCTATGAAGTATATCTCAGATGGAAAGGGTAAAGGTTTGATGATAGATCTCAATCTATGATGCACCTATGAAGAAATGATGAAGCTGGATATCTAGATCTACAATGTATCTCAGATTATAGATCTCGTTTATGGAGTGATTAGATCCGTGATGATTAGATCTGTGATGAGGCGAACATCTGTCTGATGTAAAGGGTTGAATCTAAACTAAATATCTGATCTGAAGAAGTATGCTTCTCTATAATGATTGAAGATCTATACGCTACTTCGACGCGGAGGAAGCGCGTATATACGCGGCTTCGCTGAAGAGAAAGCGCGTATGCGCAATGAAATATACACAGATGTATACGCTGGCTTGTGTGACTTAAGCGCTTTATATACGCGCTTCGCTGGAAGAGAAAGCGCGTATGCGCAATGAAATATGTACTGAGGTATACGCTGGTTGATGTGGACGGAAGCGCGTATATACGCGACATCAGTGAGGGGAAAGCGCGTATTCAAACTAGGGTTTGCTGAAGCAAGGGGTATGAAATATCTGATCTGTTCTGCTGTGTTTCTGCTATCTGATCTGTGTTGATATGTATCTGTTGGTGACGTATGTTTGTGCTTAAAAGAATGGAAAGGGTCCAGTATGAAAATATGATGAAATGTGGCCTGCAAGTGGTGTTCTATTGAAGTTGTTGGATCCAGTGTGAAAATTGATGAAACGTGGTCCAAGGTGGTGCTGAGGGTTGTAGCCTTCAGTCAGGGGGTTGTAGCTCCCTTCCATGTGAGGCTGGTAAACGAGATCGGGGGGTCGTAGCTCCCTTCCAGGAGAGGCTGGTAAACGAGTCAGGGGGTTGGAGCTCCCTTCCAGGAGAGGCTGGTAAACGAGCGCAAGTGGGTGCCTGTGTGCTGGTCAAGTCTGCGCCAGCACATATGTTGTAAGATGTTTTCTCTATAATAAAATATTGAAGGCTGAGCAACTGCAGCGGTGGTTTTCTCCCGACTTGGGTTTCCACCTAAAAAAATCCTGGTGTTCATGTGTGATGCTTTGTGTGATGGTTTATTCTGTTCTTACTGCACATGTTTACTGTTTATAGAACATCTAATGAATGAATGATGGAATGATATAAGTGAAGAAATAATGGCATAATTAGATCTCTGTGTATACGCGAGTTTTATGAAGGATATCCGCGTGTATACGCTACTTGGCTTCAGCAAAGTAGCGTATGGGTTTTAAGGAATGAAAAAGTAAAATTTTTTGAATATGCAGTAAATACTGATTCACCCCCCTCTCGCATTTTTTTTTAGATCATAATTAAAGGTGTGTCATGCATGGTTATCATCACCACCTCATCATTTCGTTTTACATCCATTTTTTTCTTAATTTAAACCTTATGCATTCGAGCCTAGACACTCAACTTTGTCATCCTTCTAAGCTGCTCCTACCACCAATTACCTATTGTTTCTCCGATCTAGTTACTGTCAAGACTGATTGCTAAATTCTATCCACAAAACAACTTGGAAAAATCTCAATTAATAAGAATGATTTTGATCTCGAGATTTTGTGTAATTTTAGGTTTTCCTAAGGAGAAATGAGTTTTAGATAGAGAATTGGGTGGAGAATTGAGGTTGTGAGCTAGAACCAAGCACAATCAAGCATTTGAATGGCAAGTTGAAGTTCATTGCTGCCACACTCACACTAAAAATTCAGACTACAAACTAAATGGATAATAAATCTCTCACAAAAATTTAAAGAGAATCCATCGATATACATGTAAATTTAAATTTAAATTAAGATTTGTACCTCGCAAATGTTAAAAATATATTAATAAAGATACGTGTTCACCATTAATAATCCCCCAACCCAAAAAATGAAAGAAACAAAATTGAGAGATCTCATCTTATTACAATTGGTTTGATGTTTGAGTGCCCTATCCTAATTTTATTCATCAATCAACTTTATAACTTGGAATTAAATATCATATTATAAAGTCTAAGGTCAATTTAGGTATAGAATGTCAATAATATAAACTTCTAGGAATTATTCGATCAACCACACTCCTTTTAATTAATAATAGTAACAATAAACCACAACACACATCATTCACCTTTCAAACATCTCTCCAACGTTACAATACAATGTGCAGTCATTTCAGGAAAATAAAATTAAGGAAATCAACATTATATTGGAAAGGATCTCAACATTTCAATTGAAAAACACATAAATGGGTCCACGCTATACATTTCTTCTAAATTATTTACTCACAAAATAAACATAAACTATGCATTCATCAAAATGTAAGTAGACATCGTAAGCAACAGGATAGCGACAGCAATCATCTGCATATATTTAATTTGAAAATTTTTGAATATGCCAAATCCAAGAGCATAAAACAAGAAGGACTGTGAAAGATCCTTTTAGTTCCTAAATAACTAAATGATGAAAAATAAAACCCTATAGCCGATATGAAATATCTGACTCTGGTCCAGAAACAAATAACCTAGACAAATATATACCCATAATGTTGAATATATATATATAACAATCTTCATCTCCAAGCACATCATAAACGAATAAGAGATTAGGCATAATAGATATCAATAAATCGAAAAGCCAAGAAAGTAATGCATGAGGCAACGAGAGTGATGGATAAGTAGGGAAGAGCTGACATTGAAGCGTACTCTAGCCTCCATTAATGGAATGAGATGTTACGACCTTACCTTTTGTTGTTGTTGCTTCCACTCCCGTTGTTATCATCACAACAACTAAGGGAGCTACATATGTGTACTTGCGTGCGCGTGTCATTCTTCCTCACTTGCAAAACATATAATGAAATGACCAAACCCTAATCGCAACACTTACCAAATGAATGTGAATCTCAGACACACTGCCCTAAATTTGAACCAATGATCTTTCATTATTTTGTCAAAGTAGATGTCTCACGATCGAGAGAAACACATATTAATAGTATGCCAAATGATTTAAGTGGGGTTTTGCTCCATCACAAAACGGGATCCATGTGAAAACGACCGCAGAACCCACCCACCCTCCTCTACTAAGACTACTGAACTTGTGAAGTACAAATTTATTAAAAAATTGCACCGTACTTTATTAAACATTTAGTTAAACATAAATAGAAACTACACATTGTCAACACTTTATTAATAATCATGTAAATAAATTAAATAATTTGGATGAGATTAATTACACTTGAGTTATTAATAATGCTATAAATATATTAAATAGCTTGAGTGAGATTAGCTTCACCAAGGCCATGACCATTTGTAAAAGACTGTGAAACTATATTTTACTCGACTATTGAATTGCATATTGCGAACACATCTTTTTGGTATCATTCTTTCTTTCTCCATGTTAATTACATATAATAAAAAATTGTGGATGGCGAGAGTCACGGAGAGTGCATGGATGCGAGGCTGTCGGTGCTGTTTTTTGCAACGGCTAGTCAATTGGGTTGGGGACACGCAAGGCAACGGTCACTGTCTGCATGCCCAATGCAAAGAAAACAACAAACGATCAGTATTGTCTCTAGTCCCTAATCCAAGAGTCCCATCGACACTACTAAACAAATAATTTGATCACGGCAAAGCAAAGTCAAAAGCAGTAGAAGGTAGGGAAGGTAGGGGATTGAATCTGGAATCTTCTGGATGTATTATTTTTTTTGGTTTCGTTGTTGTACAAAGTAAACAAACCCAATGAAGAGGATTTTATTAATAATAAATTATTTTGTTTTACTTTAAAAGTCTAAAAACATTATAACCTGTAATGAAAAAGCACCTTTTTTGTTTTTTAATCATTAAAATTTCCTGAGATTACCCTTAAGCACTCGTTTTTTGTGCCTTGTTTTTGAATTTTCTCACATAATGATTTCAAGTATAAACATGATGTGCCCTATATTTTCGTACCTTGTAGTGTATGATATTGGTTGTCCTGGTTGGAAAATCGGCGATTTGAAGATCTTTTCGTGTCATCTAGAATTATAGAAATGATATGAATAAGTATTTATTTGTTTCTTCTCTCAAGCCAATGTTTTTGATATTATTTTTATATTAATATTAAATAGGTCAATAATTTATAAATGTAATTAATCATTGAGAAAAATTTCAATTATCACTAGAAAATATTTTAAATCTATTAAACAATAAAATTTATATTTTTGTTAAGTAATAAAGTTAAACATCTTTCTTCAATAAAGGTGCAAGCTGTAAGAAATATCACAATGGATGATTGATGGGTCTTTTTGAGAAGTTTTCCCGCCACCCCTCACATGCTCGAGTCATATGGAGTTGTGGCTCTATGCATGCGGGAAGATATTACTATCATGGAAGATGGTAAAGGATTTACTGCTCGAACGATTTCCAAAAATTTCAAGTGTGAGTTTCAAAATTTTCTTCTAGGGGAGAGTTGTTTCTCGTGGCGTTTGGTTTCTTGGCTCAGAGGGCACACGATCAACTCGCAAGGGTTCTCTCGACGCGACTCTAGTCTCGGCTTCTCCTCGCCCCGGTTAACGAGTATGTGGTTAGCTCTTTTAACAATACCCCGATGCATCGGTCTTATTATCTGTTGGCCTCTAGTTTGTGTTGTTTCGAATTGTCAGGGTTGCAAAGGAGGATGGGTTATGCGGAAATGTTTTTGTGTGCATGGAATACAAAGCTAGTATTATGTATTTTTGGTCTCACTGTGTCTGTAATCTTTGACATCTTACTATCCCAAATGGGGTTATTCTGTTTGTGGCTTTTTCTTTGGTTTTGTCTGTGTATTTCTACTCCACCTCGCCTTCAAGGCCTTTCACTGTGACTGTGGGTCTGTGGTATAGTTACAGTGCCCTCAGAGCCTCGCTATGAGGTTGAGCCAGTCTATAAGAATTCCCTTCGAAACCTTGAGAGGTTGGGGTATCATGATGATTTAGTGGGGTCAATGTATATGTATTTGTTTATTTGTAATCGAAGTCTGAATCAGATGAGGCATTGGGCATCTCTGTGGGTTTATTTCGAGTAGTCTTTGGCTCACTTATCTCATATGGCACGTTCATGGCTTGGTAGCGTCCCTAGAAAGTCGGGTGCTTCTCGGTTGCTTCCGGTAGTCTATTAAGGGTTTGGTTTTAATTTATCGAGGAAATTGCAAGCATCGGAGGATGGTACGCCCAGCCTCACGGAAAGGTAAGGGTAGCCCAAGCTCGAAGGCCGTGGTAAACTGTCGATGGGGTCTCCGACGACCAATCAACCCAGTTACTCTAGGGCCTGAGCTCGGGGTCATGCATTCCACATACAAAGCTTCCAGGTTCAGTGCTAACTTCCTGACTCCAGTGTGCTGATAATGATGATTAGTTTTCTAGTTATTTCCTTAGCTTGTTCTTTTATGTATGCAT